>JAPYZR010000443.1:0-34395 GCA_030522945.1 Trichopria nigra | reverse complement strand
GTTATGGACTTAATTTGTGAAGTGTAATGGCCATATAGAAAATAAACCGCATTATTAATAACACACTTCATTTATAAACAAGAACCATTCATATAATTTTCATATGTATTGTTTTTTTCGTCTCTTTCATCTGCTGCTTATGTTTAATTTGTTTCATTTATTTCATCTGTTTGATTTGTTTGATTTGTTTTATTTGTTTCGTTTGTTTTATCTGTTTGGTCAAGTTTATCTGTTTCATCTGCTTCATCTATTTCATCTGATTCACATGATTAATTTGATTCATCTGTTTCATTTGTTTTATCTCTATGATTTTTTTTTTATCTGTTTCATTTTTTCAATTGCGTCCTCTGTTTTATATCTGCTTGATGTGTTTTAACGCAGTTTTATCTATTTAATTTGCATTATCTTTTACATCTGCTCCATCGTTTTTATCTATTTCAAATGTATTATCTATTCCGTTTGTTTCGCCCGTTTTATCTGTTACATCTGTTTTATCTATGTCATCTCTAGTATCTTTCCCTTCTATTTCATATGTTGCATATGTTTCATTTTTTTCATCTCTGTCATTATTGTTTCAACTGTTTTATTTGTTTCGTCTGTTTGGTATGTTTCACCTGTGTTATATGTTTCATCTATTCAATATATTTCAAATATTTAATCTGATTCATCTGTTTAATTGATTTCATCTGTTCCATTTGTTTTATTTGTTTCATTTATCAATTTTTTAATTATATAAATTATTCTTAATAAACGTATTATATTAAAAAAAAAAAACCTTTTTCATTTTCAGCGGCATTCAAAAAGACCCTCCGGCTGAAACGAGATAGTATAAAAGCACTCGACGAGATGCACATCGTTTTAACACAGAAAGAAACGTGCGCAGCTTCCGAAGGCCTTGGAGGGATTTCCGGATCTTTTCGTAAACTGGAAGTAGACTAAATCCAACGCCTAACCAATAATCTCTATTTATTAGTTACAACCTTATGAGTAAAAAACAATATAGTCAATCTTGGCATTTTTGTAATTCCAATCCTTTTTTTTTTAGAGTTGATCAAATTTTACTAGAAAAAAATTTTGAGTTATATATATATAAAGTTTTGATATATATACATGTATATATAGTAATGTTCAAACCCATGTACATGTATAAGAGAAAAATGCACAGGGCAAAAAGTTAGTCGTAAAATCATTGTTATTTTCAAACAAATGTAACGGTAAACAACAAATATTTGCCACCTACGTGGTCAATAAATCACAGAAAAGTGTTCAATACTTAATTATATATAAACTAAATAAAATATATATAAATCACAAAATGTAAGCATGCACACATACATAAAGGACAGTCTCTGACATGAAGATCGCCTATTGTTGTCCGACATTCTGAACTTTACATTTTTTTTTTAGTACATTTACAATAAGATGCCTTGAAAGCCGAGCACCGATGGTCGAAATCATATTGGTGCCATCCTTTTGAATTCTCGAAACTGTAAATTTTATGAATAAAAGTGCACAAAAAGTACTCTCATCAACTAAGAGGAATTATACATATATATATATATATATATATATATATATGTGTGTTTCAGAATTTTGTTCAAGTACAATGTTATGTTTTCCGTATACTTCATGTTTCTCAACAATTTATTAAGTCGGCCATTTTGTTTTTAAAAAAAATGTTAAACTGCAGAAAAGTGTTGGATGCTTCAGGGTACATCTTATAATTCATGACAAGACGAGTATGGGGACCTTTCTGACAGTTGATGTCCTATATACATATTATTCAATATAACTTTTAATATAATTAATTTAACGAATTACAATGAATTCTTAAATAACGACGCAACAGCAAAATCTGGTAAAATATTAAAAATGATTTTATCACGTATATATTCGAAATGGACCACTCAAGTAGATTAATATAAAAGTTGTATTATTTTAACCGACTATGTCAATATTGTTATTGTGTATGATAAAAGTCCGAATATGCTATTGTTAAGTTAAAACAATATTATTGTTAGTTTAAAACAATAATATTGTTAGTTTTTAATAACTGTTGATATAATAGTAAATAGTGGTAAGATTTTACGAAGTATCCGTGCCGGTGGTACAAGTTACCTACAACGAAATGTTGACAATCTTGAATATCCCATTTGATGACTTTTTATACTTACACCGATCGCAAAGTCGATAAAGTTATATTGTCATCTACTAAATAATTAATCATAAGAATAATAAACATTCCATTTATACGATTTTTATACTACTCGTTGCCTCTATAGTATATATATATTGAATACTTGACAAGGTTATTAAAGATCTTAATTATGATTATTTTTATACGATTATTATTATTAATTATAGATATTAATCTATTATTTGTCCTATTGTTTTCATATCAGATTATGTAAGAGTAACTAAGGCTATATTTTAAAATACGGGTAGTTCTTATTTTCTTTCTTTGTTATTGATTGCGACGTTCGATTAATTGTAACCATGTAAGAAACGTCGATGAAATAAAAAAGCTGTAATACGTTTAATAGTCAATAAAAAATGTTATATTTTACTTTACACGATGATTCCTACATTTAACCGTTATTATTGTTGCGGAAGTGTTCCAGGAACAACCGAATGACATTGAAGTATAAACAATGCTCCAGTGACATTCAGATGGTAAGCGAGTCAAATAACCATTTCGCCAAAAACATCATGGTCGCGGGTTTTCAGCTATTCCTGCATCTGGCACGTGACGATGAGCGAATGATCTCATTGGTCAACCAGAATGATCTACTTTCTGAACACTTCACTATTTTCGACATTTTTCTGGGTCTTTCAAAACTTCGAGGACATTTCAGATTCTCATTCTAGGAATAATTTATAAAATGCACATTATTAATCTCGAGTTTTAGCAAAGTTTTAAAATGGGATACTTTTCAAAACACTTCCCAAGTAACCTAACCTATACCATGTGCGACGTTGCCATCAAGCGCTCTGACCAAAATAGCAAACGATTCATAAAATCGGGTGACGGTCTTAAAAGTCGTAAAAGTGCTATTTCCTCAAAGGGCATTACGCAAAAATACAAAAAAAATAAAATCATTAATAACTTTTTTTCATAGGAAACCCTAATCCTGTAATAATTTAACTACGACTTTGGTATACCGGTATCTCAAATTTTAGGAAAAACTGTTGAATGCGCTTCTTGCTGTCTTGCAGAGGACTCCTTTTTAAGTGAAGCGAATGAAAATGATTCCGCAATGGATCCTGAAATCGTTACGCAACGACACCTACGTCCTGGCAATAAAAGCTGACCATACAAGTAAGTGAATAATAAACTCATTGCCATACTTCGCACCGAGCCCACTCAATTAACCACCCTATACCCTCCTATTTCCTAAATCAATTTTCGCTCACGCCTCTGCGTCCCCTAATTTCCTATATCCCGCCTCCGGTAAAACCTTCATAAAACCACGATAACCTCGGGCTATCACTCGAAATCTGCTGGTTCCAATGACTCCGATAAGCTGTGGGATTTTGCACTGAATTCGAAAGTCACTGTAACATCGAATCATTCGTCAATATATATTTCCTCATTCTAAGTTTACTGTAACTATAAAGTAAAATTGGATAAATAGTAGTTTACATAAGCAATTATAGGGGATACCTAGGACCCTAAAATAAGGGTGGGTGTTACCACGTGGTTATTTCCACGTCGCGGCACCAAAAACAGTATGAATAATATACCAATGTCCCAACGAACGAATGTAGACGAACAGAACTGCAGAGCTTACAGGAAGATGAACCAATCAACCGAGAATGAATTTACGAGTTGGAAATTGGATTGAAAACGATAGAAAAAGATTCACACTCATAAAGTAAGCAAATCATTCCCTTTTTCATTCACTGCCCTGTAAACGGAAACGTATTGAAAGTTAAGAATACGAATTCAAACGAATTAAAATGAATTAAAATGAATTAAAACGACTGAAAATGAATTCACTTAACGCGTACATGAATTCATTTCAATTCGAATTTTTAATTTTCAATACGTTTTCGATTACTGGGTGGGAGGTCTGCGGGGAACCGAAGGACAACAAATACACTTTAATGTGGACTCTATCCTTCTACAAACGTATATGTTCAATGGCGTACGTGTAATGAACACTTGGAACACTTATTAGAGTGATGAATAGAAACGCATTCTACCAAAAGTAAGAAACCTTTTTCGACAAAGATTCAAAAGCCGATTGTCAACAATAGGTGCAATACAATCTGAAACAAGGAAATACTGCAATTGCAAACTGCATGGACTTTGCTCATAATGCAAATACTTAAAATATATATTGAATATTCGAAGAAAACGCAATTAAACAAAGAATATTACGCGTACGTTCAGGTTAAAAGGAAAACAATAACAATACCACGACACTTTTGCGTTTTAAAACTATTATATTAAAAAGAGATAACGAATTGAACGTATAGCCAATTACCCTATACAGAACGAAACTTTAGAACAATGAAGAATCGAATTCGAGATTCGATTTTTTTCGCGAATTTCCTTCGGTTGTCACGAAGCGCGTAATGAACGACTTCATTCGAGTGCAAGTTTTGCGTTCGGTTCTTTGTTGTGCTCGGTATTGATTGGTTCTTCTAGACGTGATTTACCGAGTGACGCGATTACTATACTCTGTATATAGTCTCTTCCTATAGACTGATAGACTCAATTTCTGTATAAACTTTAACATCTATATATTCTTTATGACCATAAACGGCAAATGTATCAACTTTAACGTCAAAATTGAAAAGCCACGCAATCGTTGTAATCTTTCAAAAATAAACATGAAACATGAAACACAAGGTTTAAAATTTACATAGTAATTTACCACCAATAAATAATTAGATACATAGATAAATTGTCCACGGACCGAAAACGCAATATAGAGTGAATATAATAACATTATTATACTTTTGTATTGTGGAAACCGCCACTTAATGGTGGATACTCATTGGCCTAAACTTTTTTTTTCGACATTATTTTTCTTTCTCTCTTATAGTGTTCATTGTTTTGATAAAAATGAAACAATTTTCGTAACATGTATTGAAATAATCACGATCTTTTACCAAAAATAGTTACTTTTTCATGTAAACATTCGCAAAGATGTACGGCAGGGGAAAATGTACATTTAGTGACATTTTTCGCTCACGCTAATAAGGTACCTTAAAAAAAAATACAACAGTAAAATTCTTCTGGGACAAAACGGAACAAATCAATTAAATATCGATTATTCGCTAAAGTGAATGTTGAAAATCGATTTCTAGATTTTATCGAATCCAAGTTCCAAACGGCACTCGTTGGTCAAAAACTCAAAAGTGCGGCGAGAAAAAAAAGGAGCATAGACCTAGAGAGGCGCTACAATGAAAGATGGCGAAGCGTTCGTAAATCCCGCCAATGGGGCGCCGCGCCGCCGAGTGGAATGATCGATCCCGAGATGTCGCTGGGTTCGCTTTCACGCATCCCGTGTCCGTATCGGAGCGCACCGACTACGGAGAGAGTGTAGGAGCTGTCGAGCAGTAGTTCGTGAGGAAGAACCGCAAGTTCGTCGGTCTCGCCTCTCGGCCGCTCCGAAACGGATAATTTTCAAAGACGATAATAAGCTACCCCCCTCCGCGGGCGACAAACAAAATTTACCCCCTCGAACGCCAGTGTTCGTAAGTTTTCGTTGGCCAGTGCGTGCGTTCCGAAATCGTCCTCGGGGATAGTTTGGTGTCGACGGAAAGGAACGAAAGCTCGGATGTTTATCATCGGACGGAGAAAAAAAAGACCCCCAGTCTGGATTTCCTGGCCGTAAGTAAAATTGAACAGCGAATCAGCGGCTGCGAATTTCGGGCGCGATGCGAACCCATCATCAGAGCAGGAATATTCGCGTCTGACAGCGGGACGCGACGACGATGGTATCGCGGGTTCTATATATCTCGAGCTTATTGTCCCGCGATCTGTCCCTCGCGAAACGCCGCGGAGGAAGTTCGTCCGCCACCGTCGTCGCGGCTACACAATGGGAAACCGCGTTCCCGGAAAGCGAATCGGGAACGACGACCGAAACGGAAGATAAGGCCCCCGGATGACGTGCTGCCAGTCGCACTCGGGGGGCCTTATTTCAGCCCGGCGGTGCCGCGAGGGTTGACTGGTGTCTCGGCGACGTTTTGACAGTTGGTGCCGATTGTTGCTCCACAACGATCCCCCTTTTCGTTCCTAGTATCTTTCGTCGCATTGTTGCCGACCTGATTACAGAACCGCGTGCGAAGTTTGATTCGGAAACAATCGCCGAATCGGAGAAGAAGTACCCTGTAGTGTTTGTCGGATTTGGCCCGAGTCATACGGGCATTTTCTATAGTGGAAACTGTGATTCCGAGTGCATACAAATTTTCATCACAAAGGATACATATATTATAGCAGCAATTGCAGGTGTTTTGTACTTCCACTTTCGTATGTTGACGTGCAACTGTCGAGATTGTTTTATAGGCCCCTTTGTTTCACGATGGTCCACGACGGACAGGGGCCTTCATTTATTAGGACAAACCTTTAATTCTCATTTTCTTTTCATTTTGTACAGTGTTACCTCTTACATAAATATTTTTGTATGTATTGGAAAAGAATATTCTGGAATATCCCCTACAACATTCGGGAAAGCCCCTCAGCTCTATTGAATTTTGTTTAGTTCAAGGGCCTTCTTCTCTGCTGGCAGTGTTTCAAGTGATTTCACTATTTTTAAAAACATTCAATAATAGAACGTTACGCGTCAATTTTGTTAACTTATCATTCCGTCGACAGTTTTGACCTAGGACTTTGAAATTTGAGCTATCCTAACCTCCAAGTTCAAAGAGGTCTATTTTTGTACCACAGACACAATCACGCACGTCAAGCGGCGTTCGCCTAGTATTCTGTAAATCACGGATAAAAAAGGATTATACCGACGTAATCATTTCAAATATCCTAAAAAAGAACGAAGAAAATTATAAATACGTCATTAAAATCGGATTAATTATGTTCTTACCATCCACGACTGACAGAACGCAAAAAGAACAATATTAATTATTCAAATATCAATAATTAGGCTTAAATTTTACAGACAAATCATGTAGATTTATAACGAGTAGGGTTAAAATATGCCCTGGACTGAAAATATGGAATATTTGAGGTTATGTTTGGTCGAGTTTATATACAGAATTCAGTAAATCGCAAGTTCTAGAGTTGGAAAAATATTACATATTTATTTATTTTCACATATTTAGAAGGGTTTTCAATGTTAAACCAACCCTGGTAAAAATCGGAACGTACGAAAGATGTACGAAAGGTCCAAATCACTCTTATGTTACAGTCCGCGTACGGTTAAACATAAATTAAAGTGTGATTTGGACGTACGTATATTCTTCGTACACTCTTTTACGCTTAAAGGGTTCCAAAACACGCTTATTGTATGTCCCCTGCTGTGCGTGGGACGTACAGCTAATTAACTTTTTTGATACATTTTGGTTACATTTTGGTTACATTTTGGTTGCATTTTAATGATACCTTTTGTTACATTTCGCGTACATACTGATTTCTGGCAGGGAATGCAGTATAAAAATAGTTTATTTTTATTTTCTTACGTAAAAGGACCGTATATATACCAATAATAAATGTAGGAACTTAAATATTTGAGGTTATGTAAAATGTTGCCAAATTTTTGTGCCTTTACTGTAATTAATCTGACGAATAAAATATCGAACCTTACTTTTCATTCTACATAACCTCAAATATGATAAAAATGAGTCTCTGCATTTTGAGGTTATAGGACGTTCCTTTACGCACGAGAAATTAAACATTTTTTTGTCGTTGAAACTTTATTCTTTCTCGCGTACATATGTCGTCACAATTCACCCCTCATATTTTCATGTGCGATTCGACATATGCAAATAAACAAATAATTGGATTTAATAGCAATAAATGATTCCTATTATTATTATTATTATTATTATTATTATTATCATTATTATTAAAAGAAAAGAGTAATCGGTTTCCAGATATTCTCCACTAGTCACAAATTCTAGATGATAAAAATAAACACGATTCTGCAGAATGGAAAAGGAAGATTTTTCTGGGTTTTCACTTTTCATCGACACACTATATATATAAATGATGTAATGGTTTCTGTATTAATCCTGATAAAGGCTCACCCGCCGAACGTTGAAAATATATTTACTTTTTTACACAACAACATCTGAGTAATTAAATTCTTACCATCCACTACCAACAAAACAAGCGAAGTAAAAGCATTATATTCATTAATATTCTTATCAGTATCATCCCCAAAATGGACGGGGACGGCAAGATCCTGCAAACGGATTTGGATTCAGCGCAAAAAATCAACGATAGAAAAGTATATAATTACATAACTGATGACTTTTCACTTTTGTGGACCGGTGTGTAATGGAAGCACCTATTCTACAGTAGAAAAGTTGGATGTAAATCGAATTTATATCTTCATCGGTGCGGTACAACAGTAGATAAAAAAAATACACCAGGCTACAGTTACGAGGACTCGCGGATTCTATAATTGGCACAATTTTCGTTCAATCGAAAATGCGATAACGACATTGATCAACAATGATTTCATTTCAATTTCGCAAGGAAATTGTTTCCATAAGTTTAAAATAAAACCCAACAATGGAAACGCGATATATGCATATATACGCGTTGCACAAACATTATGTAACGGTTTGCGTTACAACTATACGCCTATAGTTTTATATATGATCGCGGAGGTCTCCTCGTCATTGGGGTATCACGTTTTAGGGACATTGTTTTTCGAATTCCTATTTGCTCGATAAAAATCAACAATATTGGATTACCATTCGCGTTGTACACGACGCCTAGAAACGGCGGCACGAAATACTTGGAGATTTATGTACTCGCACGCCTTTGTCAATATTATTAACGTATCGTCCAAAATGTTTCATTGTCTGTTTTAATTTCATCTCGTGATCTCGATGAAAGGATAGAAGCCCCCGAAATGCAAGTAACTGCACGTCACTGATGGTCTTGGTTTTACGTGTCCCGGTTGCCAAGAGACATTTTTAACCGCGTTATGATTGATTAATCGTGCTTAGATTAATTTGAATAAATTATGTAATGCTAGCACATATTTTCGAAACAGTTTTCTGACGCTAAAATCATTTCGGTTTTCGATTAGAAATATATCGTACAATTTCTTGTTTGTTCTCTTTTTTTTTAAGGCAAGGGAAAGTTCGCCGTTTTTAGCGCAATGATCGACATTATAATAATTTATTTATATGCGACGCTTACGTGAAATAAGGCCCATATTTTCTAAACCAAGGCTGACAAATGAAAGTAGAATTTGTTTGCGTTATAACGACTCGTATTTTTAATACGAGATGTCGCGTTAAAAATTGTACAAGCGCCGAGCGACCTCAAAACTTGACGCGTTATTCGTAATTCTCCGATATAATAAGGCCCAAATATCGTTTGTACGTTCCAATTCTTTCTTTCATTTTCGTTCGATGCGAATCTTTGTTTTCTTTATTGCGCGGTGTACTAACGACAAATTGAAAGTCATTCTTGCCGGATGAGTCCCCACGTACGAAAAGGAATTATTGCGAAGCAATTAGCGAAAATATTGAAAACTTTTGAAAGCCATTGTCGGGAAAAATGGCGAATGATTTACGAAATAAATGTATACACACGTGGAATTGAATGCTGTTGTTTTTTTTTCTCTTTTACTTTTTCAAAGAAACCGCATATCCTGGGGCCATAATGCCAAACGAAGGCGACGATCATTTTCGCAATGAAAGGCTCTTTTGTATCTCGACCCATTTATTCATTCTGTGATAAGGCCCCCCACCCTTTTGCGTATATGATCATACGTGGATCTTGATGCCCCAATTTTTTGCGTCGAAAAGCGAATCGCTTTTCTACTTAAGGCGGAACGCAGGTCCTTATAGTCACGGGCGTTTCAGACCGGCACGATTAGAAGGAATAAAAACATCTGGTCCCTGAATAAGGCCCGAATGAAGCGCTCGTATAATTGCGACTTTGTGCGCTAGGAGAGAAAGTTGATAATTGTACGGCTCTAATTCGTTCGGCGGTATGAGTGGATTATAAAATTAACCCGCACGAGGAAAGAAAGGGCCCCGACGCTATAAGGGTCTGGCCCAACGGCTTCCCCTTATGCTGCACGTCATTATGTATGTATACCGATCACAGTCCGGTGTCCTTTTTTTGCACCTGCCCGTGCTTGTCATTGAAATATATAACTCCTCTTCCGCTGGTATAGACGGTGTGGTTTACGAAGTGCGAGGGTTTATTTCCGTTGGGCACATGCGTAATATGGAAGATCGGGCCCCTTTTCGTGTAAAGTGGCTTATCTAGGGTGTTTACAAACAATGGTAAAGTTCATTAATGACACCGTTAAACGTTCGTACGGTTCGTCGTTGAAATTAAAAAGAAATGCCGCCGTTGAAGCCGATTACGCAAACCCGGAGAAATGGGCCTTACGAAACGGAGCTTGATAATTCTTTATAATTTAGCGGTGCGTTTATTACATTCGCTTATTAAAAGGTTTAAGAAACGGGGCATGCTATTTAAGGTAACGAATCTTAAAAGGCCCATTTCGTGGTATTGAGAAATGGGCCTTATTTACATTGTCATTTAATGAGGTCCCTGTCTATATGTATGATAGTCATAAATGCATATCAGTATATGTCGGGCCCATTATTTACTGAACTTCATGAGGCCCGTTTTCTATTTGTTAATACTTTTAGTCGTAATTTGCATATTACGGTAAATTATTGATTTATTTTTATTACAATAAAGAAAAGAAGAGTTTGTGACCTTTTATTGAATAAGACCCAACTTATTTTTACATCTACTAGGAAGTAAAACTTTCAAAAAACTAATAAATAAAAGCGAATAACGGAACGGAGTGTAAGGCCCAAAATTTCCCATCCCTGATGATTCTTTCGTAAGCGGTGAACTATACGACACTTAATTAGATATTTAACGCCCTTCATTCTTAATTTGCCATTCAAAGAAGAGAGCAATGAAAACGCATCATATCCCAATGTTTCGGCCCTGAATCCCACGAGGCCCAAAATAATGCGGAATCATCATTTTTTTTTGTAACGCGGTGGGAACGGCGTACGGGGTAACTTTTCCAATTTCGCCCCGAATTACGGATCGGAATTTCATTGTTATACATATATACAAGCGGTTTTTATATCGCATAACATTTCCTGTCCGAGAAAGCGGCTTTGTTATCCGACGCCTGCGTTGTCGGTGAAGTTATAAGGCGATTCGCTTTCCTAGTTGTCAGCACGGCAGGCTCTTCTTAATATACAAGACGATTTTATTTTTTGTTTTTATTTTTTAATAATTAGTTGGACAAATTCACTCCCCGACTCGAGAATGAAGGAATTTTTTCACCATTTTAATAAAAAATTTTACTTAAAAAAAGTGATATAGTACTGTTAGTATATGGTTAGTTTAAATTTCTCTTTTAATTTCATCTCGTGATCTTATTTCGAACTCCGCTTACTATATAAATTAAAAAATTATAAGGAAAAATACTAATAAATTTGCCTTCAATATTAAATAATTAATTAATTTGAATCTCAATATTTCCAAATAATTTACCAGATTATCCAGAGACTCACGAACGATGATTGGAATCTTCGTTTATTCCGCTCTTTTTTCGATCGACACGAAATGTAATGGTAGTTTTCGTACCTAGGGCGCAAAATGACAGTTTGCGCCCATATGGTGGCAGAAAATAGTTTTATTTAAATTATTATATATTTCATCGCGTTTATACTTCGAGGGAAAGGACGAATGATGCGTATATGTCACCCGCTATGAAGTCTTCAAAATGCGAGCCACTCGAGACTGATACCAAGTCAATTTAGAAAATTCAACGAAGCGCGAATGTTGCCAAGGAATAAAAGACCCTTGTTTCCATACACGCTTCCGCGATTTCAGGGGCCATTCTGTTAATGGTGTATATATACGCATATACGGTGAACGCACGTCGATGTAAAATATTTTTCGCGCGATCTTCAAGTTTGCGCCCGGAGCATTAAAAATCGCTGACTCGAATTAACACCGTGACGAGCTCTCACTCTTTCTCTCCCTTCGGTCCTTTCTCTCATATATATATATATATATATATATATACAGAGACTGGCTCTCTCTCTCATCCCTCCTCGTCTTTTTCTCCCTATCGCCGGTTCGTTCTCTCTCTCTCGCTCTTTCACCGTATCTATCGCTATCACTCTATCTCCCTGTCTGTCTGTCTCCCCGTCTGTCTGTCTCCCTCTTGGTATCGCCTCTTCCGCCCCCCGGTGCCCCCGCCATACCCCCCCTGGCGACGCACTGCCGCCACCGTGCCGCCGCCGTCGCCGGTAGTAAAAGAGGCTGTATAGCCCGACGACGGCTTTTTCCGGCCGAGTAAAACGTACGTATATATATACGCACATATGTACGTAAGTGCGCGTACATATATGCAAAAGCGAGGAACGAAATCTTGGAGGAGACGATCCTCTCTTTATCGCGTCGTATCACCTTGCAACTCGCGCTCGTTGCACCGCTTTTTCCCCTCGACGATCGATAGTTTACGCTCGTTTTTTCTATGTCTTTCTCTCTATCTATCTCTCTCTCTCTCTCTCTCTCTCTCTCAATCTCTCTGTCTTTTCATCGGCGCTTTCGCTCTATGCGAGTCCGCGTGCGAGCTCCGAGTTTTGTTCTAAGTTTAGTGCGCGTGGGACGCCGTCGTGTCGGAGAGACTTTCGGGGGACTCATTTGTCGCGAGAGGCGCTGGGGAGGAGTCACCTATAGTCACTGATACGGCAGAAAGAGACATAACGAGAGAGCGAGATAATGGGAGATAGAGAGAGAGGGGGCAAAGTGTGCGAAATCGTGTGCGTCGATAGCGCATATATATATACACATCGCGTGGGAGTCGTGTCAATCGCGTGTGACATTTTTGCGGGATGCCTGAGCTTTTTTTTTTTTCCCGACGAAAGTTCGGCACTTTCGTCTGATTGGCTGTAGGTAAATCGTGAACTTCATTAGAGTAAATAGAATTATAAAAAACAAACCAGGCTGATTTAGGGATTGATTTAATTAAATTAGTGAAATGGGTGTGATGCGTGTGTGGGAGATAGGGTGAGAGATAGATAGATAGATAGAAAGATATTTATTTCTGTACATTTGTTGTACAATATATTACTATGAGAAACGTCTTATGGTATTACATAAATGATGATATAAAAGTATTGATATGTTTATAATAATAAATAATGGGTGTACTTCCGATAACGTCCTCCAACCGATTTTAATGTAGATTGGTTTACTTACGTATTTTGGTACGCTGGTTACGAAAATGATGGTGAAAATTGGCGGAAATTTTATTTTCATGGTGAAAACCTTAAAAAACCACCAAAATTTATGGTTTTTTGCATTTATCTCGTAAAATACTCAAAATTTCGGAAAATTCTTCAAATAAAAGTTGTAGATCTGATAAAAATAAACATTTTATGTCATATGCATTTTCCCGCCAAAATCAAAAGTTTTTGAGAAAAATTGAAAAAACTACAAAACATGAATTTTACGTAACTTATTCATGTTATTCGCATACATTGTTATTACGAATATAGTAATAATAGTAGATTGGTTTTACTATTATTGGGTTGCCGCCCGCCGAATCTTCCAATCAAGGCTCCCCCGGAGCTACTGGTTAGAGGTTAGGTTAGTTAGTATATAAAAGGGGGGGGGGGCGAGCCCCCAGCACATAGGCACCTGTTAGCTTCATGTATTGTTTTACGAACTTTAAGGATACAGGAAACTATAAATTCCACGTTACTATATAGCCTTTTATTCTTTTTATGATGTTTTGTAGTTTTTTTCGATTTTTCTCAAAAACTATTCATTTTGGCGGAAAAATGCATATAACATAATGTGTATTTTTATCAGATCTACAACTTTTATTTGAAGAATTTTTCAAAATTTTGAGTATTTTACGAGATAAGTGCAAAAAACCATACATTTTTGTGGTTTTTTAAGGTTTTCACCATGAAAATAAAAATTCCGCCAATTGTCACCATCATTTTCGTAATCAGCGTACCAAAATACGTAAGTATACCAATCGACATCAAAATCGGTTGGAGGACGTTTTCGGAAGTTTATCCTAAATAATAATAATAATAATAATAAGAGAGAGAGAGAGAGAGAGAATGAAAGAAAGAAAATTGCACATATATAGATGATACACAGTAGGCCCTGTTCAAATCTATATAGTTTCCTTATCTATATATAATATATGTCTCACCAAATCTATATTTCCTCCTCCATCCTCTCACCAACATAATAAGACGAAGATGAAGTCGAATTATACATATTTTAATCAAATTTCTTGGAATTATATATATATGTATATATTCTTTCATTATGATATACGTTATCAAAATTATGATTATTATTTTGAAAATCATTAAAAATACTCATAATTGTAATAATTTCAATATATATTATATAATTATGTAAGCTTGCGAGAAATATATCGATTTTTATGTCCGAGTGACAAAAGGAGAATAACAAAAAGAAAATGATTAATGATTCTGTGACAGACAATACGAAGAAAGAGATCAATAAACCCCAATATCTGTAATGTTGAATGGAGTTCAAGTCGAATATTTCTTTGGAGATATTCCGACTACAATTTATATCGTTGAAAAAATACATATATAATTAGCCAATTCGTTACGTAGAATTCTATCGAAGAAAAGTTTTATTATTTACTTCGCATCTTTGTCCATTTCTTTACTTTGTATTCCCCATTTGTATAAAACAGTTGAATTTTGAGTAATATTCCCCTATATGTATATATAGGCGTTTAAAAGTACCGCAATGATTTAGACGCATCGAAGTGTGTACATATATACGAATCTTCTTTCATTACGATTTCAAGCTTCCCGGTTAGCTCTTTTTTGTCGGGACACTTCACGATCCCCTAGGGTCCGTTTTCCATCGACGCCAGCGTCATCGATTTTTTCGGCACCCCCTATATATCCGTATAATGCATATTATACGATTATATCACTGTATATGTATGAACGCGGCATTCCACAGAAATCTATGCGCTTTTCTGGATCGAATGCGGATTAGTGAGTAGCACTCGGTGTTATTCGATTTAAAAAATGTTTTCATTAAATAACGAAAATGTACGTTTTCATGAAAGTCTATAAAGGAAATATTTTTCATGGTTTGAAAATTAAATTGGTCGACGTACAACTGTGTAGGAATAGATTGATTGCACGCATTGTTGTATAAGTGTCCGTTATATATTATATATATAATATCAATTTGTTTATTTTTTAAACTTTTTGTTCTGTATTTATTTATTTATTTACGGACTAAAATATATCAAATTTGATGAAGTCGGTGAAATTGAATCAATGAATTTACATTGCTTTATTAAACAATGTGAATTTATTGATTATATAACAATTGCGTTACATGAAATTAATTAACCCGCCATTTTGAATTATGAAATCGAAATCGATTTAAAGAAATTCTTTCGTCATAAAATCGACATTGATAGCAGCCATTTTGAAATTTGGAATAGTTTTGAGCAACGTGATTTGTATGATTTACGAAAATGAACAGTACCTCTTAATTGTATTTGAATTTAAATCCAAAAAGAAATTTTGTAAAAATTAATGATGCTCGAAATCACATACGCCATTTTATTATATTCTATTATTATAATTTAGTTATCAAATGAAACCACGTCGATTTAAAATTGTCTCCAATTTATATTTTCAAATTTTTATCTCAACATTAAACTCCACTGAAACAGTGGAAATATATGGCTCCGATGAAACATTATGGAAATAAACCCAATGAGTAGTGAAGATAACAAAAATGTGATTTTCACTTAAATTTTGTTTCGTTTGAACGGCCATTTTGGATCCGCCATTTTGGATCCGCCATTTTGGATCCGCCATTTTGGATCCGCCAAAAAAGAGTATATATGTATATAGGAATACCGAAGTTAAAGTTATGCCGTTATACAATGATCAAAATAATCGGTAAGTCGCCATTTTGAAATTCGAAAAACAAATTTCGTCGACATCGGAATTTTGACAAAAATTATTCGTGATTTTCGTGATTTTCGTGTAATGAAAATCGAAGAAAATAAAGGATTTTTTTTTGTGTCATTCATTTTATTTCTATGCAGATTTTTTTTTCAATTTGATATATAAATATTTACGCGAGATATAGATAATATTGATTTTATCATGCGCGGAATTACATCTACTCGTGTGAGAAAAAATTTTTCGCAGGAACGAACCATTTGCCATTACAGCTTCTTGTTCTACAAACTACGTGCCGCCGCATACTAAGTATGGCGCGTGCAATTAAAGTTACTGCACTCCGTATTATTCATATTAAATTCAGTTGAAATTGCTTTATTTAAATGTACTATTTCGTTTTCTAGTTATTTACATATTTGCGGGCTTTCAATTATTGAAACGTTCCTGGGTCCTTCGAAATTCAAATTGTTACATGGGGGTTTTTTTTTTTTTTTTATTATTAACAATTCTTCGATAATCGGATGTATAAAAATTTGCTCTTTTTTCGGTCTGGAGATTAAAATTGTATATTAATTTTTATTCTAGTAATTTTTTTCACATATATATATATATATCATTTAATTATTATATATATATATACATAAAGAGTCATATTATTTATAATTATATGCATATATAATATTAATAATTAATAGAAAAAAGTAACATGTTGACAACGTTGCCAGATCCAGTTTATAGGTACCGTATGAATCAAAGACAAACTCTAATCTACACTCTTTTGACTATTGAGTTTTTTTTTGTAATAATATAATAAATGTCATATATGAAATACTCAATTATTCTCATCATTATTTACATCGTTACATAATTTTGAAAAGAATTAAAATGAAAGAATTAAGATATTAAAATAATTACAATTAACCTTAACACAATGCAAACATTGAAAGTGCAAACAAATAATTTTAGAAAACTCGCTACATCCCTAAGTACAAAGTAGTATCTAATTTTTTAGCCTTATTTTTACAGTAGATCCAGTGATTTCACAAAATTTTCTAATTTTTTAATAATATTATTAACCTTATTGTTTATAGCAATGAAAAACTGGAACTCTAATAATGTGAATTGATTGATAAACAATAAATTTTTTAGAAACAAATTTCAAGGTCAATAGTCAAAAGAGTGTACATTAGAGTTTGTCTTTGATTCACTCAGTAGCTCAGTACCTGTACGTTAGATCTGGCAACGTTGTTAACATGTTTCTTGTGATATCTTCGATCGCGCACTCTATGAATTATTAAAAGAATTACTCATATTATTCACGTCATTTCAAAATATATATATATATATACCTTTGGAAATTAAACAATTTTTAAATTGAGATGAATACAGAACTATATATACATATATATATATATATATATATATTATATATTTATATATTATATATATATATATAGTTCTGTATTCATCTCAATTTAAAAATTGTTTAAACAGTTCGTAAAACAGGATTTTTCCAAAGGTTCAAGTTCAAAGAATGACATGCCCGTCAATTGCGAAATTTCCGTCATGAATGTCTGCAAATATGATGATCGTAAAATGCAACAAAGAAAATTGAAATCATTTTCACGTACACCTTCACTATAGCCTGTGTAATTAGTTAATTTTCGCCATTTACGCTCTGATGCTGCTCAACTAAGGCGCAGCAATTAGTTGCGCGACATTTGTGCATATATATATACATTTTGGAGTATATACAATATTTTCACGAAGATTTTCAGCGATAAACTCCCCGTAATTCGAGAACCCTCTTTTAATACTCCTATAATCAAATCTATTCGCATTATTAAGTTATGAGGATTTAAATCGTCGAAGATTATAATGTCGAGTCTATTTTATTCAATGTAAGTGGTAAAAACTTCATCTTCTCTTAACAAAGACAATGCTGGTCGCAAATCATGTAACGGTTATTACCGTATACTTACTGGAAACGTTTACTTATGCATAAATCCATTTGAAATAATGATTTTTTTATTTGAGTCCGTTTTATACTATACCGTTGTGACATAATATACTTGTTCAGATATCATTTAGGGAAAAAATGTATATTGGTATTAAAACTTTCTAGTTTTTGTTTTTTCTCAATTATAAGATGAGAAAAGTTACACATATGGATTTTCGACTGGCTTATCGTGTATTTGAGATTATGTAAAATGCTTATTTCATAGCAGTTTCGTAACCTTTTTACGAGTAAAGTAATATTTTTTTCGTGACAAATCCAATATAGATCTATCAGAAATTACGTGATTTTCATTTGAGAAAATTTGTCTTAATTTTCATTTTTTTTTTTTTTTTTAGAGGGAAATAATCCATGCATACAAAAGGGCCCTATAAATTAACTTGACAAAAATTATTGACGTTAATGCATACGTAACAAAGCTGACCTTACTGTACGCATTCAAATTTAAAATTCTATAATTTATTCACGAAGAATGAGCAAAACGAACCTATATATAGTAGGCATTTTGAGCATTCTAACCTAAAAAACTGATTGACCTGCGATATATGATAGGTACATTTCGTGGCAATAAATTTCGTGGAAACGGACCTCGAATCTCAGGTGGAAAATCTCGTATATGATGTTATATTTCATAATTATTATTAATTAATATTAATTAATATTAATTATTGTTTTTAACTCTGTATTCAATTTTTTACATTTTTTTTTTTTTTTTTTTTGTAATTCTGAAAATCATAATTACGATTTTATAAGAAACGTTGTCGTCATTTCAGTAATGTTCTACATTAAAAACCTAATTACATGTTTCGAATATCGTAGACGAATATATATTTGAAATTTTGTAAATAATTCCATTTTCAATAATTTACAAAATGAAGAGATGTATTGTTTTAAAATCGCAATTATATTAAAATATTTAATGCTAAAACATATAATGTTAAATGTATATTTGATTGAATTTATATTTATCATGGCAACTCTCTACGTTGTCAAGTTTTAAATGTACATTAAAGTCATTCTTGCGTGACCCGTATTTGTTTCGTCCTGATTCGCATAATTCTAGTTAAAACCGTTTCATTTTACACATAAACGTACAATTAGGAACAATAACACAATTAAATTGCACGTATAAAGTTCACCTTCCCTATTGTGCTAATTCAATACAATTATGTACGTATATGATATAGAAAAGCATAGAAATTTATGACTTTTTTTTAATAATATGAAATATAATGTACGTAAAAACAAAAGTTCGTTTATTGGATTATGGTAAACATTGTTCATGAACTATTTATTTTAATTTTTGTTTAAGAATTCTTAGGAGGGATATGCACCTGTTGCAAAACTACGTGGGTGACTGTCATAAAATGTAAAAATTTTGCTTGGGGCTACTGAAGCGGCTCGGTCGATAACTTCAATTCCTAACCTGAAATATTCAAATTAAAGGGAAACTAGAGAGAGATCATCAAGTCCAAAAATGTTTTAGGGCGCTTCAAGTTTTAATATTTCGGTTTTAACCTATTATTTTAGGTCCCAAAATTTGAGAAAAAAAAACGTTTTAATCATTTTGAAATTCGATTAATTCTACTGTTATTTCGATTATTACTACCTTATCGATTGAACGCATCAAAACTCCTTACGATATCTTACAACCCTAGTGGGAAAAGAGGTTAGTTTCCGGTCAGTTTCCGATCAGTTTCCATATAGCATTACAGAACTAGAAAAAATTCCTATAAACTATAGTTTCATTTTCTGCTACTGTGAATACAGAATACAATAACTTTTAACAATTTGTCATTATAAAATAGACATTATAATTGAAATTATTGTTTTTTATATAATTGCAATTATTGTAATTTGGAAATTACAATTTTTTTTGGTACTATTATGCTTGACAACTAATGATATGTCAATTATACGTATATTTATATTTGAAACATGTTAGAAATTAGCAATTTTTTAATTTTCTGAATTTTATATTTTACATGTCATAATAATACAATCCATAATATAATAATACAATACATAACCCGGACGTATCAAAAGAGCATGTATAAGTCTGCAATTTGACAACAACTTATCGAAATCTACATATTTTCGGCAATTTGCCGTTGTGTTGTTGGAAAAATACGACCTTCCGTCCTATTTTTCTATATGGGACATATATATACCCTGAAAAAAAAATTTGTTATTTTCAAGTAAATATTTACTTGAATTAAGAAAAGATTTTCTTGAATTAAGTAAGATTTACTAAAAAGAAGGAAACATTTACTAGAAAATAACAAATTTTTTTTCAGTGTATAAACCCTGTGCATATATATATATAATTTAAATATATGTAATCCTTCGAATACGCGTCGGAACGTATCAGAGTTTCCCGTTAAACTTTGTTTTAAAACTATAATTGCCAAAATCTGGAAACCTCATCAACTGAAATTTCGCCAGGCTATTCACGACGATATCAAAACACCATGTTGGATCAATGGACGCGCAAAACGGGCTTCAATTAGCATTTACAATAGTAGTTGCTGAGTTTATATACCTTACATATATATGTGTTTGTCTGCGCCCCGTTAAAACAGTAACAATATATGTATATACATATACGTGCAAACGTATTTCGGTGAGCCCCGATTCATTACATTGGAAGAGTTAGATAGATGACGTCATCGTCAGAGGAGCAGAATAGGATCGGTTGTCACGCTGATACCGGAAACTTGGGGTGCAAAAAATAATCGAACGAGCGAGAGAGAGACAGAGAGAGCCTCCTCGACATGCGTACTGGGTTCAACAATCCTTCTGATAAGTGGGAATAGAGGCATCGCATTCTGATGGTGCATATAAGTCTATTCGATCATTTATTCAAATCAATTTGAAGAGTGGGAGGAAAGGAATTGTTGATTTTGTTATTTTTATTCATTCGTTATCAGTATTTTCCAATTTTGTGTTTCATATATATTTATTTATTGTCTTCATATATAAAATTTATTGACCTGTCATCAACTAATTTGTGAACGGTGACCCAAACAGGGCAGAATATAAATTCTCATGCATGAAGTCACATTTTGTGTTTCATTTGCTTTTATCTATTTTCGTGAATAACGAATTGTTATCGTGCAATGTTAGGAACTCGTTTAATTTTATTGTATATAACCTGGCAGATTTTATTCTTTTTTTTTTTCTTTGAACCTACATTAATTTTCTTTTTTTTTGCATCTGCTATAGAAATGATATAAGAATTTGAAAATAAGGAACAAAAATGAGAAAACATATAAAAGTTGGTAAAACCATGAAAAGTTATGGGCAAAAGTGATGAATATTGCGATTAGAACTGACGGAAACTAATGGACCAGAAAGTCATAAAAACTGGAGAAAAGTGATAAATAAGAAATTGCATGCGAAAGTTGACAAACCGAACTTACAGAAGTGACAAGCGATAAAAACAAGTGATAAATCTGTAGATTTAAATAACTAAATTATTTAAAGCTAAAAAAAATATTAAAGTTTAAAAGTAATAAAAAAAAACGACGAATTAAGTAAAAAAAACTAGTAACAATTGTCCAAATTAAAGAAAGTATAAAAGAAAGTAAAATAAATCGAAATCGAATAGAATAAAAAAAAGTTGTTACAAATTTTCTTTGAAAATAAAAGAAAATATATATACTATATAAAAAAAAAAAAAAAAATAGAGAAAAAGAAGAAATAGAAAAAAAAGAAAAAATTTTTCTTTATGCACATTTTCCCAGTAGGACTAGTTCTTGTTTCACTTTATCGTTTGTAGAACCGAAAGTTCTTTAAATATTTTGGGGCATTATTTCACTCCGTAAAGAGTGAAAATTGAGTCACTCTTTACGCCTGATATTTCACGCTTTTTGGAGTGAAATGTCACTCTGTTTTGAGTGAGTCGGATAATTTACATTACCGAAAGTGTGAAAAATCACTCTCATAAATAGTGAACATTCACTCTTTTAACCTTTAAGGGACGAGAAAGTAGCGGCTTAAAAAAAATGTTTGGTCGACATTTTGAATAAAAAATTGTTATTAATTAAACAATTATTTACAAATATATTGTCGGAATCACTATCGTCGTTTGTTTATTTTGTCGATTGTCACTATCTACATTTCTTGGAGTGGAATTTCACTCTACAAAACGTACGAAAATTAAGCCACTATTTTAACCTTTGGAGGGAACGAAAGTAGTGACTCAAAAAAAAAAAACTTGGATTCAAAGTAGTGGTAGTATAGTGGTATTAGTGGTAGTAGTGGCTTAATTTTCGTAATTTTTGTTGAGTGAAATTCCACACCAAGAAATGTAGATAGTGACAATCGACAAAATAACCAAAAGATAATAAGAAACGATAGTGATTCCAACAATAAATTTGTATAATTGACTAAAATGAGGTACGATGAATATAAATGTTTAAAAAGGCCCGTCGAATAATCTGGACTAAGGAACTAAAAGTGAATAAAAATAGTAAAAATAGATAAAAAGTATCCTTGAAATAAAAGAATATTGAAAAATATCAATTAAAATCATAAAATTTGCTTTATAATCATCTCAAACAAGAATGAGAAAAGATAAAAAAAAAATAATATATAAAAAACATAATTAAATGCATCACGGTTTTCAGTAAGTACAAGTAGTTCATAAATAAAATTTCAATGTAAAGAAGTTGACATTAACTGAAGTAAAAAGTGATAAAAATGGCAAAGAGTAACGGAAAATTATTGAAAAGTGACGTATATAGCACGAAAGTTCAATTAGATCGATAAAGACTAACTAAAATTGTAGGAAAGAAGAAGTGTGGTTACAAAACACTAAAAATAAAAAGAAAGTGATAAAAATTAAAGTGACAAAATTTCAACAACAAAAAATACTGTAGTTTTTTTGTTCATTTCTAGATTAAAAAATGGATAAGAACGTTAAACAATAAGACCGGAAGGAAAAACAATACATTATTAGAGACAAAGCCAAAAGAATCAATGAAAACAGCTACCAATTAAAAAAAGAAAAAAGGTTGATGGAACTAGTTGAAATAAAAAATAATAGAAATTAACGAAAAGTGGATGAAAAAACTCAAACTATAAAAAAAAAAAAAAAAAAACAGAGGATCCAGTGCTGTAATCGAGACTAATTATAAAAATTGATTAAAACGTATAATTGTCATTATAATAATAAAGTTTGCATATAAAAGTTCGTCCTCAATATCCCGATAATGCAGAGCCTTTTTTCTCACCCAACGTAAGGAGGTCAATGTGCGCCCGGTCGAATCGCCTAGCCCAACCGCGAGCTAGATTGGGTTAATTCTGCCCTGGCGGATATATATATATATAGGGGGCGCGACCACCCCAGGGCCGCGTTACGGCTGATTTATGCCCCGGCCTTACCCGCGAAATCCTGGAATTCACCCAGTAGGGATTACAAGGATAATACCGTTAAGTTCCGGTTGACATCAGTATTCACATCGGTTGATTTTTCGGATTTACGAATTAACCCTTGCACCGTACGTGACACGTGTACGCTGCCCTTTTCCTAATTGCGGTTTCCTCGTTATCGACTGCTCTGCTCTCTCTCTTGTTATTTGTTCTCTTTTAATTGTCTTTTAATTGGGAGATTCTTCGTTATAGAAACCAGCAATACGGTTTCGAGGAGTTTTCTACAGTGCAACAGTCACCGTATATATACGTGGGTTGAATATCTGACATTTGGAATCTTGTATGATTTTATACGTTTGTACAGAAAATTCGAAAAAATCTGACAATTTAAATCTACCGCCATTAAAATATTCATCTTCGAGCGATGATCGTTGGATGAAGGTATTGTATACCGAAACTTTTTGTTGTGCAATTTAGCGATACACTGGGTGTGCCTTTTTCCTGACTGGTAATTTCGGTATCTCGCTTCATCTTTTTCCCATCGATCCGACAAGGCAGAAACAATATACTGAAATTACAGTAGAAAGAGACGTGGGATTTGTCATCAGTTTCGAAATTTTAAAATTCCCAATGCAAAGAAAAATTTAATCTTTTAAAAGAGTTGCTTTTACATGTACAGGTGAAAATCGACATCCAAGAGTAATCGATCGAGAACTGAAACGTCAATGTAGCCGATAAGAAAAGTCTATTTTAAAAGCGCCTTAATTACAGGTATACCTTTAGATTCAAGGAGATAATCGCCGAATGATCGTTGCCCATGCTCCGACACCTGACAAAGTTTCATTTTTCCTTAAAATTTAGAATTTAGAAAGGTATTCTGCGCTTTTCATCATTCAAATATCATTTTGACTCCTTGTTTTTTTTCATAATGACAATTCAACTAAGAAGTAATTTCCCATAGACCGGAAGTTACATTATCGAAAAGTTTCATTCGTCATTAGCATATTGACGGGCATGTTCATTCAGAGCCATTCCATATTTGGAGTAACGATGAATTTCGCTGCTAATATGGGATGAATTTTGAATATAGAAATAAAATATAAGTATGTACCTTATTTAGATAAGGACACATAGAATCAGCCAACTTTATGTGCATCTATTCCTATGCCACTTCCTTATTGGCCACTCCATTCGTTGCTTATGTCAACCACGTGACCGTCGTGTGCGCCTCCTGACATTAATGTATGGTATTAACGAGCTGAGTATAAACAAAAGCGGAGGGAAATGGTTAAAAATAGATGGCAATTGGCAAAAGTGAAGCCGATTTTATGGCATCGACGATTAAAAATATAATCAAAAAATCAGAATTTAGGAAAGTGTACTAAAATTTTTATAATTAATTGCTATATTTAATGTAATGTTTGATATATGGTATATATATGTATATATGCACATACCAGATTATAATAGAAAATTTCCAAGTTATTGAACAATTAAAAAAAAAAAAACAATTAATAAAAATACTACAATAAATGTGAGAAGAAATTAAATTCTTACAAGAAATTTAAGAATAATGATGGAAAACTGACAATATAAAGACAGACGACAGACGAAATAATCAAACATTGATTATTTATAAACGTTGGATTAAACTTTGGATATAAATGAAAATTTACTTTAGTAAACACCATATATGTAGGGAAAAGGTTGGGGAATATGATCAAAAGATATAATCCATTAAGATGATGTACCTGTTATTTTCTATAGATTTCTTGGAGCGAAATTTCACTCTATTTTTCTGACAAAATTTTGAAATTTTCATCTATTTTGGTAATTTCTAACTTTTCTTTTTATTTCAAAGTTATTTTTACCTATTGACATATTTTTGGTAATTTATCTAAGTTGTTGTTAATAACAACGGTTAATCATCAATTTTTTGCAGCGTTTATCAACTTTTGTAACCTCTAAGTGGTTGTTGTTAACTGTCATGATTTTTTTTGTGATTGTTAAATTTTCTTTTCTCTATAAGCTTTACTACTTTGTAATTTCGAAATTACTTTCGTTCATTGTGTTTTGTCCATTTTAATTCAGTTTTTATCGAGTCGATTTGTTAAAATTTTAATTAATGAAATTTTTGCCAACGTTGAATAACTTTTTATGACTTTAAACTTTTCGTTTTTTGTTTGTTTTATTTTATGATATTCTTTGTTTGTCAACAATTCTGTTAAATTTTCTTTTCTATCCAAGTTTTTACTTTGCAATTTTCTCACATTTATTTTTTCTCCATTTTTTATCATTGTATCTTATTTCAGTTATCAATTTCATTAATTTTTATGTTTGTTCATAAATTTGTTGAATCATTTGTCGAATTTAGGTATCACCGGTTTTCCTTGTACAATTAGATTTTATCGATTTTTTCGATTTTTTTCGATTTGATTCAACAAAATTATACTTAATGAAATTTTTTCCAATGTTATTGAACAACTTTTTGTGTTTTTAAACTTTTTATTTGTTTTCAACTTTTATAATTTGTTCTATATTTGTTAACTTCTCTTATGTTCTTATCAATTTTTATCATTATTTGTCCATTTTTATCAATTCTTGTC
Organism: Trichopria nigra; assembly: GCA_030522945.1. Lineage (NCBI taxonomy): Eukaryota > Metazoa > Arthropoda > Insecta > Hymenoptera > Diapriidae > Trichopria > Trichopria nigra. The sequence goes on along the minus strand of JAPYZR010000443.1, from coordinate 8,250 downwards.
AATTTTTGTCACTTTGTATCGATTATTACCGGTTGTTAATAATTTTTGTCATTTTTATCAATTTAACATTATGTATTAGCATCCCAGCAAAACACAACAAGTAACAATTATGTCACAAATGTATCCCGATTATTTCTTACATGAAGGTTACTTTAATGTTACACAATTGTCCCATAGTTGTTACATTGTTGTTCGAGTATAATATGCTACTCCTAAAGAGTGAACATTGAGCAATTCCTCAAAATTTTTAATCTATATAAGAATGATATTTTATATTTTTGGAGTGAAATTTCACTCTATTTTCGAGTGAGTCAGAGAATTTACGTTCCAGAAAGAGTGAGATGTTTATCTAATTTATTCGTACAGTAAAATTGGACTCCGTGATTTATAAAGAGAAAATGAATAAATGACGACAATTTTTTATCACATTTCGGGTTCTTTAAGATCTGAAACAATATTTGTTAAAAAAAAGTAACCAAACTTAATAAATTTGTCCTATATATTTATAACTTCGTCGGGTTCTGATCGAAGCAATAAATCTACGAAATCGACACGAATTGACATCGACAATTGACGATAGTAAATAATGGAATACCCTCAATGAAAGATTCAAATTTAATAAAATTTCATGCTGATATAACGGACGGAAATCTCGACTAATAATAAAATTACCCGCAATAATATAAAATGAAAATAAAAATATTAAACCAACAAATTTATAGGCATAAACGATTCCCATTAATCGTATTGACACGGATTGAGCGTAAGTGACAAACACAATCAGAATATTGATAAAACACGAATAAGGAGACAGTGCAAATAAAAAAACAAAAAATACATTTTTTAATACATTTTAAAAAGTCAAGAAGGAAGTTGGGTAAAGTCGATCGATATTCTTGGCGAGGGTAGACAAAAATAGGCCATCATTAGCAAAGGTCATTGTAAGTTGAAAAGTGACGAACCTAAAACGAATAATTCATATTGTTGATGACGAAAAAAATCAAATCTCTTTTAAAAAAACAACAAAAAAGACAAAAAGAAAAGATGAAAGTAGGATGAAAAAGATGATTTTTATAACGTTATCTTCTATTCGGCATATGAAATCTTTCGTCATTACGTAAGAAAGTTATGCAGTAGTAGTAGTTATTTGAGAAAAGTTGATTTTTTTTTACAAAAATTACCGATTTCGTCAGAAAAAAATACTTTCTGGGTTAATTACTAAGTCGGTCAAGTTTCATCAAAGTTGTGAGATTAACTGAGAGATTAACGTAATAGTCGCCAAAAAAAATTGACGTAAACAAAAGTAAACAAAATTTTTAAAGATTAAAAAGAAGACATAAAAGTGAAGTGCAAGTATTAATTATTGATGGAAATTAATAAAAATTGATATAAATTGAGACGATTCGATGTGAAATACTGATAAAAGACTATTTTTTAATAATATGAAAATGATACGAAACTTTAAGGAAGGACAATAGAACCTGTATAATAGAGACGAAACTATTGACTAAAGACTATAAAATAAATTGAATTATTTGAAAAAAAAAAGTTGACTCATAATTTTCAACATCGACTATTGTTCAATTTTCAATCTTTTGCCATATTAGTTGTCCAGATTCTTACATCTCAATTGATGATGGTTGAATGCATATTATGTTTATCCGAATTAAATAAATTGCAGGGAAATTTAATTGACAAGTTACCTTCGTTCCGATCGTTTCCTGCTCTTTTGTCTATTATTATTACCCTCGAAATGTTTTGGTGTAAAATTTAAAGGTACTCGTCTCTAAAGAGATTAGATTTTTTTTCACGCTTTCTGGAGTGAATAGAAAACTTGCCATTCCGTCTGGAGTGAAATTTTAGACTATAGTAGAGATGAAAACAAATTCACAATTACAAAAGAATAGATCAAACGTTCATTCCAAGTTAACGAAAGTGAATTGTCGCTATTCAAGAGTGATTTTTCACTTTTTAAGCACCCTAAAGTAGAAAATGATATCAATATGTTATAAAATTAATGCAGTCCAGAAAAAATGGCCATAAACTCGTCTTATTTTCTACTTAGGGTGTAATTTCACTCTATTTTTAATGGCCGTCGGAGAATTTACACTCAAGAAAGAGTGAAATGTCACACTTGAAGAGTGATTCATTTTTGGAGTGAAAATTCAGTCTACAAGGAGTGAAATTAAAGTCGAAATAATTTAAAGAGTATATTATATTCGTTAAACGGTTGTGGAACTGCCAAACGATTTTTATCTTATAGATGGACGAGAAGCAAAGCATCATTAATTTCAAAAATAAGTACATTCCAGCTCATCGGGCCTCAATGGAGAGCGTTGTACCGGCATCTGGTATCAATTTAGTAGCGACTTAAAGTTCGGGATAGTTTTTTTATTTCGTTTGATAAACACGAGGCGACTTATTACTGCTACAATAATTATATACTGAACTTCTATATATTTAAGAAGGTATTAAACGTATTGTTTTCGCATGCACTTTGCTTAACAATAGTTTAAACTTAATGAACCATTTTGAAAATATGTAGAATTTAAGAAAATAAGAAATCTTTCAAAAAACGAAGAAATTTTTTAATATATAATTGTTTAGATTTTTACAATTTCGTTTATTATTGAACAATAGTAAGAATGAAGGAAAATTCACGGGTTGATAATGTTACTCAAAATAAATGTTTTCATTTTACATCAGTTTTATTTAATTAATTACTTTATCAATTACATTTTATAATTAATAAAGAAATTTTACTTTGATCTATTTTCTTTTTTGTTCTTTTTTTGTTTTATAATTAATTTTTTTTTTTATTGTAGTCCGTGACTTTACTCGACTCTCTCTCTCTCTCTCTCTCTCAAACTTTGATTCTACAAGAATTAATTATATTAATAATGCACCCAATTATGCTAATTACGTAAGAATTGTGCGATATACAGTGTAAAACAATGAAAGCCTTTAGCAGCGTCAAACCGAAACCGAAGATTTTAATTGAGAACGCTGATTTTCTCCCGAAAACAGAAGACAATTTAGCGTAGTACACGAAACACTTGTCAAAATTATGCCGGAAAGAATACGTGTAAATGCTATTATAAATAACAGCTTGTTTTCACTTATGAATTTCTTATAATGAAAAATGAGAGAGTTATTGAAAAAATGAAAAATATGACAATTTTGACATGTTAATTCCTATGCAAGAATAAAGTTCGATTTTCAATTGATGCTAATGTGTACATTTATTTTTCACTTTTAATTTAATAGTTAAATTAGGTGAAATTCGAATAAATGCATAAATGCATTTTTTTCATTTAATTAGTTAATAAATATACTAACGTTTTTCAAAACGAAACTATAACGCACCATTAAAAGTTACGATATTCGGACGTAAAATTAATATTTCTGCTTTTTATGATGAAAAGTGAGTATATTTATTTATAAACACTAATTGCAGGTTTTGACGTACCAATTATGCATCGTCAATATTTAATAAGTTGGTATAATCAGTCGTGTCGGTGCGGCGAAATTTACATCGTTGCAGCACAACGAAATTGTTATTACTTTCTTGTTTCGACGACAACCAGCTAGTAATAGCTCTAATTTTTAAAAGAATTAATTTATTATGCGATATTTTATTTTGCAAAAATCACTTAATGTATTAAATTGGTATTAAAGTTGGTAAGTTAATTTATGTGATAAACTCGTTACCGAAATCCCGACTTCAAAAGTTTTCGACATATTTTTCTAAACTTTTGTTTCATCAAGTTTTAGGTATCGTAAACATTCGTCCTGTTTATTGAATGTTTGTCGGAATTTTCATCAATTTTTATCAATGTTTTTCGTTTTTGTTTATTGTTTACGTTTTATTTTTAAATATTTTTTTTTCTTTTAATGGCATTTGTGTAAATTTGAAAATTGTTCAACTTATGTTACTTTAAAACATTTGTTAACTTGTATGATTTTTTTGCGATTGTCAACTCTTATTAAATTTTCTTTAATTTTCAATTTTTTGAAACTTTGCATTGTTTTTTTTTTTTATTCATTTCATCGATATTTGTCGAATTCATTTGTTTAAATTTTAATTGATGTAATTTTTGCCAATGTTCAACAACTTTCTGTAACTTTAATCTTTTTATTTGTTTTCAACTTCTATGATGTTCTTCTCGCTTGTCAACTTTTGTGAAATTTTCGTTTTCCGCCTTTCCAACGTTCCGTTGATTTATTTTGGCAATTTTTTCCAATTTTTATAAATATAAAATGTTTGTTTGTGTTTGTCAACTTTTATTAAATTTTCTTTTCTCTCTTTTTCTTGCGTTTATATTCTTCGTTCATTTATATACATTATACTAATTTTTGTCGATTTTTGTCGATTATTGTCGATTTGATTAGTAAAAATTTAAATTTATGTAATTTTTTCGCACATCTTTTATGACTTTAAACGTTTTGTTTCTTGTTTCGTCAACTTTTGTTGAGGATTTTCTTTACGTTCGTCAACTTCTTAAATTTTATTTTCTCTCTACTTTCCCAACTGAACTAAATTTTTATCAACTTTGGTCAACTGGGCAATTTTTTATCAACTTTTTATTCTTATGCTAAAACGTACATAAATGATTTTCCATTGCAACAACTTTTGTCGGGATTTGCCCGAGTTCTTTATCTATTTTGTTAATGTTTGTCAACTTTTACTAACAGTTTTCAGATTTTGTTTACCACTTTTCGTTAATTTCTTATAATTTCTATTGAGAATGGTAAATTTTGACATTATTGATCAACAACTTCAACCTTTTCTTCAAGGTGATTTGAAACAAAATTTGTAATTATTTCAATGAGAGAATACATATCGAGAATTGTTTTGGAGTGGTCCAGCCTGCATCGCGATTATTATTAGTGAGGGGGAGGTTAATATCGACTAATGAAATAATGTAATCAATGAAAAGGGAGCAATTTTTTCGTATATTAAATATATTAAGCAAAAAATTTTGTTTTTCATATTCCGATGGATGAAGTCGTAATTTTTTTCGCTATTATTATTATCTAATAATTATTCGAAAGTGCGCCCGGGAGATTTGTCGCGAAAAGTGTTGGAAAATTAATCACCAACGCGCACTAATTGCGTCATTACTTACATTTGATGCTGGTAATTGGTGTAATTACCATGTGCAGAAATAAATTCATTCCCTAAATAATAAGCAGCGGAAAAATGCGCGACCTGAATATATATATATATATATATATACCATTTTCGGTGCGGACTCTAATAATTTATACGCCTTAATTGCTTATTAACTTTAAACTGTCGGTTGCGAATTCTCGATATGGAGTGCAGAAAAGGGCCGGTCTTTTAGTTGGTATTTTTGGAGCGCAATTTCTATTGCGAAAAATATGCTTTTTAATATTTGGTCAAATGTAATGATTTTGTTTTGTTTATTCATTTGCATTCTGCAATTATAATGGTCACTTTTCATTTTTATCGATTTCGTTTATTATTAATTGTTTTTGTATAGTTTCGTTTTTTACTGTTTTTTTTTTTTTTTTTTTTTTTTTTTTTTTTTTTTTTTTTTTTTTTTTTTTTTTTTTTTTTTTTATTTTTTTTTTTTTTATTTTTTTTTTTTTTTTTATTTTTTCTTTTTTTTTTAATGATCTTTTATATCGAGTTTATTATTTCTTTTTTTTTTTCTTATTTTATTTCAGTATCATTGACTTTTGAAGATTTGTGTAGTTTGTCGTACAAGTTGACGATTATTTTGTAATTTTTCTTTATTTTTGTTAAGTTTCGTTAGTTTTTCTTAAATTTTATGTGAACTTTTCCTCGGTACGCGTTGATCAATGATTATTGTTGATTTTTTCGACCTATTTATTCTATAGAGCTTTTTAGAGCTTTTAGTGCTTTTAAGCGTTTTTCGAGCTTTTTTCGAACTTTATATACATATATATATACGTGTGTGTGTGTATTTGTACATTTTTAGCATCCGGGATTTTATGCTAATTTATAAAGAAATATCAGTTTTCAAAATTTGTTTTTCAAAATTTCGATTTTTCTTATTCTTGACAATTTTTGTCATATTTAAAAAATGTCAAAGTAACTCGTATTTTTCAAACTTTCGTTATGAATGTTTATGCAGGGTGGTTATAAAGTAACTTCATGGTTTTAAAATTCGATAACTATAATTTTCATCCAATCTTGATGGAACGTTTACGCATGTTTTCGAAAACTTTGAAAAAGTGGTGTAAAAAATTAGTTTTTTTTTTAAACTCGACAATAACTTGCACAAAAAAAAAAAAAAAAAAAAAAAAAAAAAAAAAAAAAAAAAAAAAAAAAAAAAAAAAAAACTTCATCGATGGATGCCCACCTTGATGAAGCAAAGGTTATTATATATTAAATTACATTAGAAATTGAAGGAGACATAAAAAAAATGAAACTTACAGAAAATAACATCAACAATTTTAAATGTTGAAAAATCTTAAATGACACGTGTTTTTTACCACTTAAATTATTACGGATGTTATAGAATTTTAAAACCACGAAGATACTTTATAACCACCCGTTATGTATACGTTTACCAATTATATGTTTAATCTTTTTATATCGATTTGGTGGATCGATTTATCCAATAATTTCTTTCATTATATATCATATAATGAAAAATTGAATTGATTTTATTGACAGCGTCATTTGTCAAATTAAAGTAAATTTTTTTTATTACCATGTGAACTGTCCAATTATTATTCCTCCTTTCACTCTTCTGCTCACGTTATATTTTTTAATATATTTTCGATTCTCATATATACATATAATTCTTTCTTATTATCCTTCTCATCTTTCCAAAGCTTCTACCACTACTGTTTACTTTTGTCCACTTTTGTTTGCATTATTAATTGGCATCAATTCTATATTTCAATTCTTTTGTCATAAATCTGGGCTATATATCTTTAGTTTTCAACAAGTTTCTTAAATTCTTCTATATAGTTTCAGATTTCAACTGGGGACGGTCCCCTATTGATTCTCTAGTCGGGTCATCGCAAAAAAATGATAGGGGCTGTCCCGTATATTAGTGGCTCAATTGGAATTAAACGGAAAAACTTCCTTTGTATTCTACTCCGAGCCAAATCGGTCGTGATGTTCGGTTCATTGAAAAATTGATAAAAATTAAAACATATATATATACGTCATACGTGTACATACACGTGTATAAAGTGAAAACACACATACATATTATTCGTGATTATTTCATTTCAAATTTGAAAAATACTTCTTATATAGCGAATGCGAAGTACTAGAAAATTTGAACGACTGAATTGCGCATAAATTTTACACAATTTAACATATATTTTTTTTTTTTTTTTTTTTTTATTAAGCATTTCAAACCTGTACAAAGCATACTAAGTGTAGACTTTTTGGCTTATTTCTGCTAAAATATACAGTTATTATAATTACATACATCTTTTTTTTTAAACTTTAAGGTTACATTGTTGTACAAAGCGGAATACACATTTACAGGCTTCGATGTTAGGATCTGTAATAATCATCTCGATGCATAGCGGGCGGTATAGTTTAAGTTTTGCTAGATTCTTATACAGAGAGCGTCTTGGTTTGCCGTAAAGATCGCATTGCCACAGAACATGGTTAATATTTTCGGCTTCGCGCACAAATCTGAGTTGACAACGTTTATTTTTTTTAGTGATTCGGCCATGTGATAATGACCTGCTCTAAGACGGTTAATTGACACTATTACTTCTCTAGTCAACATCTGCTTGTCGAACCAAGGTTTACGCTTTTCTTTATAGTAATACTGACAATATTGTTTTCCTTTATTTTGCCCTAGTTGAAGTATCTTAGAGTTTGTATTTGCAATGGATTTTTTTTTAATATTTTCAAACATGTCTGTGTAAGGAACTTTTAAATAATTAGTGTAGGTTTTGTCCGTAGCTAGTCTAGCTAGTTCATCCGCACTTTCATTTCCCTCGATTCCTATATGAGACGGAATCCAAAAGAAATGAATGTCAAAGTTACGATTTTTTTTTTTAAAAAGAACATATTTTTGTTTAATTAAGTAAATATATATATTTGTTGCAGTGTTATCATCCCTAGACGCGAGGCTTTGTAGGGCACTCAAAGAATCACTAAAAATGAAAATTTCTTGTTCGTCAAATTGTAGGGCAATGTCCATAGCTAGGTTTATAGCAATGCATTCACCAGTGAATACAGATGCATTTTTATTTAAACTTTTATTGATTTCAATATTTAGT
>JAPYZR010000442.1:0-71914 GCA_030522945.1 Trichopria nigra | reverse complement strand
ACAAAAAACATTTTCTTGATAAACTTTAAACTGCCATATCTTTCTGAATTTAGTGACAAAACTTGCGAGCGAAATTAGCTCCGCGCGAAGCTCGCCGGGGATCCAGGGGGCGGAGCCCCCGTAGGGTTGGCGGCCGATGACCGCAGGGGCGAAGCCCCTAGTTTATATTGAAAAAGATATTTGTATATTCAAGTAAATATTTATTTGAATAGTAGTAAATATTTACTTAAATTACAATACGCATATCGTTTTTTTTTTTGTGTGCGCATGCGTACTGGGGCAAAACCTGACGATTCTAGCATGGCGCTATCCAGCTGCTAGCATAGAAGTGGCATGGCAATTTCAATTTCTACCAGGGTAGGTATTTAAAAATGTTAATATAAACTAATTTTATCGAGTTAAAAGTTAATTGCAACTTTAACGTTTCAAAAAAGCCAATATTACGTTATAAGTTTAATATAAATTTAAAAAAAGTTAACTTTATTAAGTTAAATGTTAAATGTAATTTTAACTTTTCATCTAAGCTATTGTCGTTATACTATAGTTTAAGCCTCTAGTTTTTAATTTTTTATCTATCTTTGGACCGACGATACCAAGAAATTGCTTGTGAAATTTCTTCTTTGGAGTTTTCTGTAATATAAGTTCATTAAACTATTTCCTAATTGAATGACTAGCCGTCCCTTAGATCAAGGGAATTATTTGATTCATTTAGCATTCCCTCACAGAAAAAAATATGTTCAGGGTCCGAAGCAAATTTTTCCAAGTGTTTACACACACCCCCTTTGTTAGTGTTTACACCCACTTGTGTGTTTTTCATCCATTTCGGACCCCGAACAATATTTTTTGGTGTACTTTTCCGCAAGAGTTATTCTAAAGTATATTATGACTATTCAAAAGAGATTTTGCTCTTCGAAAAAATCGACAATTTCTAGAATGAAAAAATGACTGATATTTGTTAGAAATGCCATTGACCTTATGCCATAATCTTAAAAGTTTTAAATTATCGAAATATATAACAACTAACAGCATACTATTGAAATAATAGGGAACAAACAAGTTTATTGTTTGATAGTCATTAAGAGTTAAAAAGAGACGTGAATATACAAAAATTGCACTTAACACACACACACACACATATATATATATATATATATATATATATATATATATACTGTACAATAAATGCATTTGAAAATAGAACCACGATTATAACGATAAATCGACCCATACACTAAATCATACAGTTAACGTAAGAATTATCGATTAAAAGTAAATGCCTAATATCAGATATGTGGAGATCGAATGTACGTAAACTTATGCTGTGATAAAGTGCCAGCTGCTCTCGCGATTAAGGACTCCAAAGTAACGATTAAGAAGAGCATGGATGCCGAAGCACGCCCGAGATTTTAACTAATTCTACATGTGTGATAGTGCATATAGATCTGGATTTGATTGTAGTTTATGTAATAAATTTGCTAAGATATGATGAAATCGTAAACGAATTGCAAATATTACACGATTAAGAACGACTGCTATTTATTTTAATTGTGATATTTGTAACAAAACTATTTTTATAACAGTTGTAACGCACTTTGATTTTCACAAATATTATTATCATATTACTCAATATTTCCTATACAAAATGTAAACGTAAACTTGTAATGTTGAATTGAAAAACGCTTCCTGAATAGTTCAAATTTATACTGAAAAAATTCACTAGTGAATCGATATATTATTAATATATGCGTCGATGTGAGCTATTTGATACAAGTTTTCAAGGTGTCTTGATAATATTTATCCTTAAATTTTTATTCTATTTTCAGAAATAATGCACTGCATTAAGTTTCTCAATGTAATTATAATACAAATATTTTCAAAATCTATTGATTAGGACAATTGAAAAATGGCAGTTTTCATAAGGCGGTCGATGTACGTGTGAACTGCAGAAAGTCACACTGTACCGAGACGAACGCATATAAATGTGCTTTTCTGCGATGTATATATTCGTACCTAGTCAAAGAGACATTTTACGAGTTTTGATCTGCGGCGAAGCTCAGCAAACGGAGAAACGTAACAAAATATGTTCTTGCAAAATAGAATCGAATCAGGAAAAAGAGCCAGGGGCCAAGACAATTTCCATAATCGATACAACCGGAGAGACAGCACTGAGAGTTCGTTTCCTGTCTTTAGGGACCACGCACGGCCTTCCTTCTCCATTTTCTATCTCTTCGTTCTCTTCAGCTCGATCTTCCTCCTCTTATTTCCCGAGAGAAACATAATCCCCGAAGAGAAGTACCATGCTTGGAACCATGGCGACGACGGGTTCTGCGCGGCTTCCTGACTCCCATCGCTTCATTGTCAATTATTTCACCTGTAAGATCGAGTCGCTATCACGGCGCATAGGCGATATTGCAAGTCGCAAGTAGGAGTCGAGTTTTCTTTAAAATTAATATCGCACATTGATCTTCATGGAAACACCTTAAGGAATTATCTAAGATGCATTGGTTTTTAGATCATGTTCACGTATGTACACGTAGACAATTTTTTGGCAATTTTCCAATGCTAGTTTATTTTACTATTTTCTAAAGTTAGGCGCACTGTAAGCAATTTTTACCATAAATAAGAGTAAAGTATTATTTTAAAAAATCAAGTATTTTAAATTTTGTCCTTGAAATACCAACTGGCATAGTGAAACTTTCAAGACGATTTTTCTCCGTACAACACACTCAAGCAGTTCAAATAAGATGTCGTGATTCTAAATAAAAGTATCAAAGAAAAGTAGCTATTTTATGTTTCTCTGTTCTTGCACTGAAAATAAACTCTGCAGTGAAAAATTCGCTCGTTTAGAAGAGTGGCTTACTTTTCAATCTAAGAATATATGTAGTGAAGATTGACATTGCTCTATATGGAGTGAACTATTTTTTGTTGAACGGGAAAATATATTTCACGATTTTTTAGATATTCTGAATATGTACAATAAATACAATAAGGTACTCTATCGGACCTCTTCTTCCTCCGCTTTAGAGTTAGCCTGAATAAAAAATTTTTCAGATTTTGAAATTTTTTCAGATTTGAGTTAATTCTGATCATGTTTTCTTATCTTAAAGCTGCATGCATAATAATCCATACTTTCTACATTAAATACTTTAAAAAGTGCTTAATATATCTAGTTTAAAAATATACCTGACTTGAAAAAAATGAACGTATATAAGGGTGTTATAATATAGGATTAAAATAATCGTAATTCAGATTAATTAATTTTACGTAGAACATCTGAAAAAAAAAACAAATAAAGAATAATTCGTATATTCATATAAAATCAAGAAACAATGAAATATCCAATTTGTTCATCATACAGCGTAAACTAGATAATAAACTAGATAAACCAGTTAATAAAGCCATAAATTTAGTTTAGTTTCGTAACTTGTTTCTGAGAGAAGTTATTTATAACGATTAATTTTTCGATAAAAATAAAATTGGTGTTTGAGTTATAGTATTGCTTTGTGGTTGGATTTTACGTATCATATAAACTTATTTAGTTACATTCCAGGCGCATATGAGAAATGTCAGTTCTCGCTTTCAGCAATCAGTTCAGAAGAGAGAACGCATTAATCTTTGACTACTCGGCCTCCTCGTCTGCATGCGCAAAATCATAGACGTTATCGATAAGAAAGATTGAAGGTACATGCTATGTAACACACATGCGATCGACCATACGTAACTCATCAACTATATTTACTTCTACATCTATTCGTAAAATGAAAGGATTTACATACGTGCATGACCGAAAATTACAAGGAAAAAAGGACACGTATTTAATTGAATATCATGAAATTCATTCATTATATTAGAATCGTTCATTAGAATAATATTAGAATAGATATTAGAATAGTTTAGAATCACTGAAAATCAAATTTGAACGCCTCATGACTTGATGTGTATACCATGCCATGTTGCATATCAATTTTCGAGCAGAATAGAGCTTCCAAGCCTTGCGCGATTGCTAAGCTATATAAGTAGTGATATCCGGTGTTTGCGAAATTTCATAATCTTTGAAATACAGTCTGAAATGTTTTGAACTTTCTGTATATGTATATCAATTGGGGCTTAATTAATACTGGAAATCTTGAGTAATTGAATAATGATTTCGATATGAAATTTGTTTAATATTCTTTTAATTTGTACGTGGTTTTGAGTCACAAATATAATGACTATAATTTAAATAAAATCATATTGATAAAAAAAAAACACAAATAGAGAAATAATATAGACATAATGGGTAATTCGATGCATATCGATTGCTATAAGTAATATTCCCAATCTGTCCTCATATATTTTACAGGATTGCGACACTATGTGGACATATTTATTCAGGAGTCGCTTAAATACCATAATGTCATATAGACGACACGAAATTACGTACACATACATGTATTCGCCTTTCGAACGAAACTGCGTACAACCTAGTATGTTTTCATTTTATGACTGCAATTAACGTATTTCAATTTGCACTGCGAGTACGCCTCAAAGCCTGTTAACGAAGATTTTTTAAAAGGTGTAATTGGTTGGCAGTTTTCCGTGTTGGTTATAGCTTGTTTTGTGTCGAAAAGGCAGATCTCGCCGCTAAGTGTATTCCAAAAATTCATTTAAAGTGACAATTAACTTTTATCATTTTGCTTTCGTACTTACTCTAGGAAAGTCGTGTAGATGCAAACATATATAATGAAATATGTCAATACAGTATATTTTTTATTCGAAACATTTATAATGAATGATCCATTATTCAAAGTAAATTATTCAATTTAAAGGATTTTGGCACCATACTATTCGCATCATTGCATTGAAGGGGTTGAGAGATTATTTAAAGAATATCATTATGATAATTACGTTAAAATTTATGGATTAAAATAAAATATTATTTAATTTAAAATAATGTATTAAAAATTAGATCAATTCAAAACAACATAAATGGCATCCATGAATTTAAAGTTTTTATAGGTTATTATACATTTTCGATAACATTTGAATTTTATAAGCCTCTTTCTAATATTTTACACAGGACTACCAAATTAATTTTCCAAGTTTATTTACTTCCCAGTTTTATCAATCGAATTCTGCATGTTAAGGAAAAAAAAGTAACAATATTCCAATGATGTTCAGATATAGTACGTTCTTTTATTAAAATATGCATCTGAATTTCGAAAAAGATTTTGAAACATAACGTAACATTGTCTAATATTAAAGGATGTTTCTAGTATGAAAAGCTGAAAAGCTAATGTCGAATATGGGCTTGAACCATACGGCAAAATCCCAGTATAAGACATCCAAGAAGAGACAGTAAGGAGACCAAATACGCGTCAGTTCAAATTGCATGTTCTTTTCCTTTATTGACTGCAGATAACACGCCTGGAATATACATCATGTTTAAAGATGAAATTTAACTCAGTTTTCGTGTTAAGATATAAGATATCATAATGTTTGTAAACAATTTCTTCGAAAGTTTATAATTTATCTTGTGGATTTTACTTTCTAAATTTAATTGTAGCATTAATAAGGAATCTTATAAAGGAATTATTTTATTGTCGTCACGAAAAACAATATTTTCTTAAATCGTTCTTGTTCACATTGCAGATTTAAAGGTTCTGAAAGATGTTAAACAAATAAGCGAGTATAAATAAACAAATAAAGTATTTTCTATAAGAGTAGTCTATGTTCACAAGCTTTACGCAAGCTTATCAAAATCAATTCAATATTCGTAACACGTCGTATGAGAAATAATGGAATGGAAAGGAGAATCGATTTTCTACCATGAATATATTCTCGTAAATATTAAAAGTGATGATGTGGCATTTTTAAATATAGTACATTTTTACAGGCTTATGTGTTGTGGCTGGTATGTCTATATTTAACTTATAACCCGTAAATTATTTAGTTTATAGAAAAAGAAAAAAATATATATAGGACGCAAATGCAACTATTGTTTTTTCTAATATTATTTTTTACATTCTTTCGCATTTCTATTATCGCCAACTATGTAGATGCTGCAAGATAAACATAGGTTTCTCGTTGTTTTTTTTTTGTTCACAATTGTAATCTGTATTGTAACCTCATACAACCTAATTAAAAATTGTTTATCATAGAATTCTACAATAAATTTGTTTCATACAACTTTGTAATGACAGTTTAATGGAATTCGAGTTTATACACTTTAAACAATCCTGATTACTATTTTTAGTCGATTAAAAACTGAAGAGATCATGAGGATAGGGAGTACGTTATCGATCGGATTTCATATAGGAAGACCATTCAATCGTTGTCGGAGGTAGCACTGAGAAATTCGATAGCTCCATTGCAGTTGTTCCGTTAATTAAACGGTTAAAGTGAGATAATCTGAGTGCGAAGAGGAATACGAGGATTGGGATGACCGAAACTACGACTAGGACCATGGTACAAACGGAATCGTGGAATTGAGCTGGATTCCATATCAAACAATTCAGTAGTATATGTCGATGAATTGATTACATATATATGTGAGGTAGAGTGTTATCAAGAGTATTTGCCGAGGAACGGGCATCATCAGAACCAGATCTAAATGCCAGTCGAGACCAACATCGATTAATCCATAAATCAAATGATCAGAATAACAAATTTAGACTCCCACTTCTCATTCCTTTAGTACTAACAATGTATGTGCTGTTATACAAAATATTATCAAACCACTATCATCCACGTAACGAAGGTTATGGAATAACACTAGAACAAATATTTTAAAAATTAAATAGTTCAAGATTGTAATATACACATTTTAATTTGCTTTAAATTGCATTAATTTTTATTTTGTTTTATCAGCAGACTGTTTAAGATGGCCAAATGAAATATATTATTTAAAAATTAAAAAATGTCACTTCAAATATGCAATAAACTAAATGATTATCAGATTTTAGAAAAAAGCCAAATCATCTGTAAAAAATAAAACTTTTCATCCATGAATTGATATAAATACTAGTCTCCGTGATTTTTTGTGGCAGCTATTTATGAATGTTGTTATTCCCCTTGATTTTAAAAAAAGAAACTTTACTATTATTAAGTACATACATAGTCTAGACCTTATAATTATTCGAAAAGATATTGTAGCTCGTCGACTGCAATGACGAATTATTGTGTGCATTGTCTTGAAGTCCAACAATTTCATTTTCATTTTAAGGTAAACTCCAGGAATAACATTCGACTTTTGAATGCCAAACTCGTTATTGTGCAATATTATCTTCCTTTGCAGCTCCTCCAGGACTTAAATAGTTTCTATAACATCACTAACGCATTCTCACTGCAGAATACTGAGCGAATTCTAGTGATTGTTGCAAACTTTAATACCATTTTCACCACAAAAGATCATATTATAATACTTTTCATTTTAATTATCCATAACATGTTTTATATTCTGTGCTTAAAAAATTACAAAAACATTGGAGAAAAACAATATATAGGGTAGTACATTTCACCCTAAATATAATTTAGTAAAATTTTCTTGTAGTTTGATATGTATTCGTTATTGATAGAATAATAAAAATAATAAATAGTCATCAATAAATAATGTACATTACGAGAGTTATTTCCGCATCGGATAATGCATGAATTATCACGCTCAATGTACCTTATACAAAATTTTAATGACCTTTGTCCTTTTATATCGCCTATTAAATTTATAATTTACAACGAATGTTTCACGAACATCAGAATCGCAGTCTCGATTGTTACAATTATTGATCCACTCGTATAGCATATAACGTTTGTCTCGCAGATCAAAATATATGTTTAAAAGAACGTGCCTTCTTTCTTTCACAAGTTTTAATATTTTTGCCGCGTTAACTGTCATTTACTATTTTTACATTTTAAAATACTGAATTAAGAATAGTTCATCCAAATTAGTGAAACGAAAGAAATAATTTTTACTGCTCAATGAACCGCTTCTGAAACTGTAGCAAGAGCAATTAAGAGACAATAAAAGAAATTGCGATTTTTCTGCCGTTCATTTGGCACGAAGAAAATAATATTTAGTGCCACTATAACTAATTATTTATTAGTTGATATAAATTAATTGCTTTAGCTATTTTCTGTATGAGTATAAAACTATGTGTAATAATAGTTCATGAACTATTTGGTGAAAGCTGCTTATGAAACAAATATAATTAATTGCACTAACCACTAAAATTACATTACAGGTGTTAAACTTTTCTTAAACTTAGCTGACCAAATAATATACACTGAAACATTAGTAAAGGTCAGTCATAAAATATAATTTTAATATTAGTCGTGGTGACTTTATTTTAAGCGCACATAAGAACCAACTGAAAGAAGCCGATCTGAATTATTTATTTTCTAGCGTTCGACCAGTAAATAGTTAAATAATTATATTATTTTGTGGGGCAATAATTGCGTTTTTGGGCTTTCTACAATTGCGATCTGATGTAATTAAAATGATAAAACAATGCATAGTTTCAACTTGATCAGACACGTCACAAAGGGGGATCGAATCTCTAGCACAGATCAGTGACCCGAAAGTATGAATCCTTACATAGAGGGCTGATACCACGAATGCCGTAATCATAAAAGTATAAAATCGTTCTACAACAGGTGACAGTGAAATCGGAATTTCTTATCTGTGTGTGAAATCAGTGACGAACGTGACTTTTGTACTAGTAGAGGAAGTAAAGGAGAGGAGAAAATTGCACATTTCCAATTTGAAATGGCAGAACGAAGAAAATAATGACGTGCAGGACCTAAAGAGAAATAATGAAAGAAGATAAAAGTAGAAAGAAAGAATAAGAAAAAGTGGGATTTCTCAATGTAGGATTTGGACAATCGTTTTTATCGTAATCCTCGAGTAATCGAGTACGGCAACTTGGGAAAGTTAAGAAATTCAATACATCAACTAGTTAGCTAGATAAGAGAAGAATACTTTGCAGAATTAAAAACAAAATTCTTTTTTTAAACGGAAATTATTGAACTATTCTTTTTCCTCTCGTTAAGGAAAGAAATATCAGCGTCTACTTTTATTAGATTTAATACCTTCAGAATTACACGCGGGTCATAAACATTGACTGACTTTAGCATGGATTTATTTTTATTATGACGTTACAAATAATAACAATAATAACAAAAATATCTTTGTTTTTATGTTTTTATGAATTTCTATATCGTTACAGGTTAATTTCAAAAGATAAAAAACAAATACCTTTCAAATAAAGGAAGAATCAAATATGAAAATATGAAGAAATACGATCTTATTAGCGTAGTATAATAAATCTTATAGTACAGGTAACTTTCCATAAAAATGCAAATGAACGGGACTTCATGGACCCAATTTATTGCGCGACGTCCAATCCGAAAAAGTTACTGACAATAATATAAAATCTCGGAAGCCACACAGCTTAACAGTGTACTCTATACAGTCAGAATACCGAATAAGGCGGTTCAGGGTTAACTTTTTTGGTGAACGAGTGAGAGACTATAAAAGTTAACAACGTTCTATCATAAAAAGCATATTGTATCATTTGTTCAGTAGTTCCCGTCGCAAAGACCGTATTTTTTTAAAGCTCTACTATGGTATACACATATCCCTTCTTACGTTTAAAATGTTCTCGTAATATATTGTCACAAACTAATCGCAGTCGAAATTAATATCCTGAATCGGTCCTTTCATTTCGTATTTGTTCTAGAATAACGAAATATTTTCTATGTGCGATTTACAATCTTGATGAGCTAAGTCATTTTAGTTGCATTATTAGTAGACGTTGATCCTTCAGAATCCGCCTAGTGTTTAATACCATAAAATTCCAAGAAACATGTGTCACTTTATTTTTCATTATTTATGTAAAATATATAACTTCATATTATTGTATCTATGAAAATTCGTATTCTTATATATTTCAAAATTACAATTTTTTTAGTTTAGCATTATGAAGTGATGAACGAATTTCGGAACAGGTGCATGTCATCAAGTAATAATTTGTCTGTGGATCGCCGGTAGTAAATTATTCTACACTGTCGGCAGGAAACTGTACCAAATTAATTAATCGATAAAACCACCTACCGACTTGTTCGTCCAGTCGGTCCAGTCGTGCACATCACACGCAAGAACATGAAGAGCTGTCAAATGTATTGCCATTGGGTGTATTGAGTTGGGATTTCGTAAAAAATGCCATGCGTTAAATATGAGTCCCATCCGATTCTTTTATGCCGTGAATGAATCTCAAAAGAGCATGTATTGTTAACATGTGCCATTTTGGCAGTCGTCTGTGATAGGTTACATCTTAAGATACAAGCATTTTGTGGTTTAATTATTCAGCGCTTTTGTGACGCTGAGATTGAAGCTTTGAACTGCAGGTGACATGGAAGCTTTTGTTGGTATCATTGTTACTAGGAAATGTGATAGAATATCTGCAGAAGAATTATATAAAACATTTGAGCATTTCCCGATATATTGATTCACGTCTCTTTATAATACGTTTTTTTAGCTGCTTGTTGCCGATACGATCAGTGACAAAGATGGTAGTATATATATTTTTGTTTTAAACAAACATTACGTTAAGGACTACTTGAATACACTATTTTAAATTGTCATATGAACATTTACCATTAGTAAATAATATTTATCATATTCTTCAACCATAATTAACAACATATTAAATGTAAAGATGATTAAGACGAGAGACACGATGACAAGGACGTGAACTAAGGTTAAAGACAACGTGATGTATGATTGCCACAGCGAATGATGCGGTCGGTGATGACGACGAAGGAAACTGCAACATCCGTCAGGACGACGGGGCAAAGGCGACGTCGGCGACGATTACGATGATGCACGGGAGAACGAGGCCGAAAGCGGCTTCTCGGGCTTGGCAGTAGCAGGATAATGACCATAATGACGAAATGGACAATACTAACGTACTAACGTAATTTTGACGTATGCAGCGTCAAAAATTATTTTGAATCATCAAAATGTAACATAATCCATTAAAAAAACCCCAAAAACGCAAAAATAACAGTTTTTAGCTAAAATTTAGATAAAGTCGTATGACGCCATTTTTTCGAAAACTAGTAGTGGCATAATAAAGATTGGGAAACAAATACGTAAAAAAAAAAACAAATTTCAAATCTAGTACCTTCAAAACCAGGGTATGAAAATACTGAATGAAAACTTCAATAATTTTTTTTTGAGACAATTTTGAGGTTATGTACCTCTCAAGAAATTGTACTTATTTTTAAGCCGAAACCCTTCTTCTATGATTTTTTGTAACACTCTCTAATGTAAACATTGAACGTTTTTCTGCAAAACGACCCTTGCATAGGGTTTACGGATTAGGTATTACCTTTCGAATAGTCTAGATCAAGTAGACCATTTAGAAGGGGGCACTTTTACCATTCTTATTCTGCTATAGCCTTTGAAAGTTTATCAATATCAATTGTAAATTCTACGTTCTAGCAGTTTCTAAAATGTTGTTTATTTCCATCTTTATAATCTATATTCATTGAGAATGAGTTAACGAGCAATTATAAAGTGTTAATTTGTAATTATTTTGATTATGGTGAGGTGTTCACAGTGCAATCTCGAGATGGATTATTCCTTAACCTTTGTTACGACAGCAAAGCAGCACAGGACAGGACAGGAAACAAAGCTCGTGACGTTAGTCCAGGCGCCTGCGGTTAAACTCATTTGAAGGCGACAAAGATAATTCGAACCTTTGCAAATGCGGTATAATATATAAGCAAGAGAATATACTGATATGCAAATCTTAATGTAAGACACAAATAATCTTTTATATGCAGCACATGTATATTGAAAAGTTTTTAATTTAATACTAACGGTGCAGAATAATTATACTCTATTTGGTTAAATACGAAATACCATTCACGATGAAAATTATAATAAAATAAAGTAAATTTACTTATAAATAAATTCTTTTTTAATTACATATAGTTAAACATTGAGACCCCATTAGCAGCTCAACTCGTTAGTCCACCAAAATGAATTTTAGATGAAATTATTGATTGTCGTTTATCGGTTTTCAATGGTATTTTTTTCGTATAACAGTAGATTAATTTAAATTTTTATGAGCCGTATGTATTAAAATGTTATTAATTTACTGAATTTCCAAATTTACAGTGTTTCTATATAGTAAACATGAGTACAGAAAAAAGATTCATTTAATTCATTAAAACATTTAAATATTATTAGCGTAGTAGTTCACATCTCAGACATAGGCGCGCCTCTTGCGATTCTCGCGCCCACAAGGGAAGTCAAATTTCTCCAGACTATACGACCGGACGAGGAGATATTAACAATTCGAGATTGACATTCGCCGAGTCACTCTCAAGTGGCCAGCCGATTTTGAATTAAATTTAGATTTTAAAATATGTAAAACCATTTTAACCGATGATATTTTATAAAGTTACAGTTATATTTTTTAGAAAATTCCGAAAGAAATTTTGTTAAAGAAAATAAACAAATTGGTTCGTTCAATTAAATTTTTTTCAGGTAGGGCAACTGGAAGCAGAATAATTGCGTTTCAAACGATGTAATATCATCTTATTAACCATGCTACGAGCTCCTCTAAGGAAAACGTTTTGAAATTAATGATCCAATTTACATATAATTCAGAGATAAATCATAAATTGACAGGCATATTTGCCATTCTTTTTTGCAAGTCTGCTGCAATCGTCAAAGAAAATATGGATTACATGCAATTATATCCATATTATGCTATATAATTGTATGGTATTTATACTACTGCTGCTCAGAATCAAGCATAAATATCATCATTGATTGATTGATTGTATACCATGTAATACAAAGTTGTAATTCAGTGTCATAGGAACGAGTATTGCTAAAAACGGAATATACATACATGTTTAGGAATTTGACTATCTCCAAATTCTGACTAAATAGAGGAATTCTGCTTATGGTATGTAACATTACGTATATTTACAGTCAATCACATGTTTACAGTGCGACAAATATCTTCATATAATATATTGCAAATGAAAATGTATACTTTGCCGAAATTCCTGTAATAACATTTTAAGATAATTTGATCATTTTCGTTTCCAGCTGGATGACAATTTATTATATTAAAATCTGTAGGCAAAATGGGGAATAGTTGGTCGAGGTAAAAGTTAAAAAATAAAAAAAAACCCTGGTCGAAAAATTAAGCTGGCCTCGCAAGCGCCATATACTTTTGGAGCCGTGGCCATGGCAAGGCCTCGTCAAATTTTCTACCAGGGAAAGAGAAAATTAAAATAGGTAAGAATTTCAAATAAATACGTATGATAATTAATTCTTAACAAACAAAGGCTTATCTGAAGCGTACTTACTATTTCTCTAATTATAAACAAAAACCGTTAGTAGGGTATTGCACCACTTCGCAATATGTAGTTGGAAATGACTGGTATATATACTCGCAATTATACTGAATTTATTGTAAGTTAATAAATAATATAATATTTTACGTGAATCTATAGAAGAATATGAAAATCCAAATAATTGGCGAAGACGTCAATCGGACACGCATGGGGTACGTAAAATGGGCTTGCAGTGGACATGCAGTGGATTTAAAATGGACGTAAACTTAAATAAGTTTTCTAATATAGCAAAAAAAAAAGTTGACACACATTGGTTGTCCAATGTACACGTGAGTCTTGATCATTATTCGTACATACTGCACATCCAATGTGCGTCGCATGCTAATTGCGAATGAATTTAATTCAAATATTGTAAAGAAAATACATTTTATTAATTCACTCATCAGTCTATGTTTTAACTTTTAATGTTTAATGAATACATTGATCGTGTATCATATACGCCTACCGATGTACAGTCGGTTCTTGACTTTTGTCTAGTGCGATTATACATCATCGGGTTTCTGCATACATGTTTACTCACGTACGGCACGGATTCTTTCGGAGACTTTCGAATTAGATACTGCTGTCGTACAGAAGCCGCATAAAGACATGCTCAGCATGCTTTTCGAGTGCGACATTTTATCACTTTTATCGAAGTTGGTGCCTTCCATCTTCGGAATTCTATGTCTTTGCAAACGTGGGATCAATGAAAATTTTACGTTGCATGTCTTTAATATCATTATTATTCAGTTTGATTTAAAAGTACCGCAGATTAGAACTGGGCTCTTGTGAAAGGCGGTAAAATCTTCTCTTCGGGGTACACCAGCCCAGCCGGAGGGGTGAATACTCGAGAGTCAGGAGGCATGCGCGTCATTCAGCGCTATAGGGTGCTTTGGTGGGTTAGTCTCTTCCCAGCATTACGTCGCGCCGTACACAATGGAAGCGCGGTCTTCATTTGAAACTGTTCATTTATCAAAGTGTGAAGAATTCGAAGGAAAATAAATTAAATAAATTAAAATCGATAAAACCACTTCCGAATCCCCGTTTGAAGAACGTGTAAGAAACATTTGTTTGCGTGATTCCGGATGCAGAAGCCAGTTCGCTGTTAAAAAATGCACCGCATGCTTTCAAAGTTATCGGTACAAGGATCTACTTATCATTGCGTGTTAACTCGTGGGAACAATTAGGTATCTGCTAATAAGGTGTCGTTAAGGCAAGCGATGTCTAGAAGACAGGTGTAGTATTTCTGAAATTCAGGAAACTTGAATCGACGTGTTTTCATTCGTAAAATGAAATTAATAATTATCTCCATAGTGAAAGGTTGAGACAGTGTTAAACCGATAAGAAGAGGAATAAACTAAGGAGTCTCCAAAAGTTTCCTATTATGCGGATGTGCATTTTTAATAACGTTGAAGTTCGATCTCATGGCAGTGGATGAAAATTAGAGATTAATGATTGAATGCATTTCGGTTGACATTCCGGAAAGGTGTGTGAAATACGGTGCTGTGTTTGCTAGCTTAGTAGTGATTATATCATCGCAATCATGGATGATCCAAAGGTTTGCTTCTTCATATTTAATGTTTTTCAATTATTTGCTATTGTTTTCGAATAAAATTATTTAACCTGTTTTTACCCTTTCAGACAAACTTTTTGCGGTAACTGATTATTGTGATGTTAATTTTTTGTTAAGTTACAATAGAGTATTTTATTATTAAATATAAAGTTATAATTCAATTAATTATTGAACTGTATAATGAGATTTGCCGTTATTCCGAGTTTATGATATGCATGCATTGGCTTATCTTTCATAAACTAATGCTTTAGGATATTATATACTGCAATTCTGTCCAAAATATAAAATGCGTACACCCGTATACGTGTATGAAAGTTTTAGCTATTAGTAGAAAATACCCTTGCACTTAATTTATATGGTTAACGTGCATAGAATAAATAACAAAAAAGTAATAAATTGATCTCAAGATAAAGAAAATAAATTAAAGTTATGTGACTGATGCTTTTTAGAAATACTTCGATGAAGATTTGAAAGGTTTTAACATATATGCATGGCATGTCCTAAAATAGCAATTTTAATTCATATTAAACAAACTATATCGACGTAATAAAAAAAAAAAAAAAAAAAAAAAAATAAAAAAAAAAAAAAAAAAAAAAAAAAAAAAAAAAAAAAAAAAAAAAAAAAAAAAAAAAAAAAAAAAAAAAGCAGAACCAAGTTCTTTGCAATATAAAGAAACTTCTGTTCATACACATTAATATAGTTACTTTAGAATGTCATTGAAATATTCAAAGATCAAATGCAATATATAATTAATCGCATTCAACTATATTAACCTCATTTATGTTCTGCGTCTGTGGGAATTCCATATTAAAATAATCCTGGCATTAATATTGCCCTCCAGAGAAAGTGTAAATGAAAGATGACGCAAAGAGATACAAATTCCGCTGTCTCTGGTCAGGTGTTAACTTTTAAGTACCGCAGAACTTTATGTCGAAACTCGGTTCGACTAGAGAGTCGTTTTTAACCAATCTTAGGTGGTCTTGCAATAAAACCAACTACACTAAACTTTGAAGAGGTACTTCTAGACACTGAAACGATTGTAGAATTGATAACATTCGACATAAGATTCGTTTACTTTTTCTACTATTATAAATTCATGAAATTCTGTGCTCCGCCATGGAAATCTCAATGGCGCTGAAATTAAAGTAAAATAAATGCAGTTTAATCCGAACACAAGGCGGAAAAAATGGCATATTTAATAGCACATATTTATAGTGGGATATAATGTAAGCGCATTCTACATTTATGAGCTAAATTGCCTTGGATTTAAGGAATAACATTTGTCGAGATCCATATATATGCGCCTATGGCGTAGGAATTTTAATATTAGTAACATTCAAAATCATTACATAAAAATACTTAAGGTAAAAATATGTATGTAACAAGAAAATCATCCACCTTCTTTAAATAATCATAATCGTTAAAAACTAATAAGATAAAAGACATGTATATGCAACTCACGTAGTACGTAATTATGCGATAACTTGAGAAAGGTGATCGCAAAAGTTTCGTCACGTTAGTTAGTGTATTCGACTAGTTTTAAGCATTACTTAAATCCTGTAGAGAGTATCTATAAGATGGAATTTCCCTGCTATCTGTTCCAAAAAGTACTTGCGACTTACGATATGGAAAAATTTGACCTCAATTTTCGAAGTAACACTCGATTTCGTCGTCTAAACAATTTGTTAGATAAATATAACTTTATTATATTAATATAATTTATGATGTGTAATATATAATATGTGATACGTAAAAGTAGTCATAATTAAATATATTAATGTAGGAATTTTTAATCTTCCTAATATTAAAATAACTGCGCCTTAGACATATATATGGATCTCAAATAATGTTGACATTTCTTTCATCCAAGGCAATTTAACTCATAAATGTAGAATACAAATGTCCCACTATATAAATATGTACTATTAAGTATGCCATTTTTCCTCCTTCTGTTCGGATAAATTGCATTTACCTTACTTTAATTTCATAAATAACATTCACATCAGTTGTGTCAGGTATATTATATAAATATTTACCCAACTATTAAATATGTACATTTATAATGATAAAACAATTTTATCAAAAAAGATAGGTTAAAAGTCACAAAACGTTTTTTCAATCAATCCATAAACATCCATCGTAAAATCACTCTTCCATCCGATTTAACAGCATGTTCAAACGACGCATGTTGGTTTTACGTCCATTAAGCGTAACAAATTTCGCTCTATCGATCGTGCAATCTAAAAGATTATCCGGGATATGAGTATTTATTAGTCCACCGTTGATTATTGTCGAACAATTTTGAGATACAATATAATTGACAAGTCAATAATAAATAGCATATCTCTATTTTATGTCTAGGTAAACCTATATGGTGCGATTTATTCGGATACCCTTCAGAAAATCAGCTGCATTTTTATATTAAAAATTTCATATCATTTTATATATTTCTTATTCATGAAATCACAGCAGCGTGATACGGGCTATTATTTTTTGTTTAAATTTTAATTTCATTGATGGGAGCGAAACAAAAGAGAAAAAGTATAATTATTAGCGGAATATAGAATGGTATTGTTGTAATGAAAAATTTCTTTTAGAATTCAACCATATAAAATTTGCGTGAACAAAAAATAAAAGAAACTTGAAAATCCATAAATTTTTAAACCAATTTTATGCCGTCTTATACGGTTAATTATTTCCTATTATGAAAGTATAATATTATGATGCAATAATTAGCTGTACTTCAACTATATAATATTAAATAAGTGCATATGTTTGATTGCAACTTTTTACTCAATGAAACAAAGTGATATGTTATCGGGTTTTACTTCAATTAAGGAATTGTTTCAAATCAATATGCGTTGAAGCTCAAAAACAGGATTTCATAAAATTCAGAACAACATAGTGAAGTGAGTTATCGGCTTGTTTTATCTTTCTACACTTTAATCTTATATCCATAACGCCGAGAAGCGATTTTGTACCTGAAACTTTTTCATAAATAATGACAAGGGGAGACCAGGGTGGATGCGACTTAAAAAAAAATAAATAAAATAAAAAATAATAATAATGGCTTTATAGATCTTATAACACGAGTATGAAGAATTAAAGTATCGAAATCGTGAGAATCGTAAAATGGTATTGTAAAATACACCTCTATACTTCCCTGGTAAAAATTAACTGTGGCACTAGCCAGCGCCACTGCTCATCACCATGATGCTCATGGTTCTTTTCTACCACGGTTATCATATATGGTTTGTTTATTTAAGAAAAAATATAAATTGAACAATTTACGATATCTTTGAAATAATTTGCAGATTTTAATTTATAAATATTTTCTTAAATATAGCTATACAGTTTATAACTTCTGGATTTCGACAGTGACACATGATACATGATAGTAAGCATAATATACCCTAATACTGAGTCGGATTTTTCAAACTGTATTGGGAATTCAAGAAAATAAAATATGCAAATTAAATTTTACATTATATGCATGATATGATTAAGAAGCTATTACGACAACTAATGCAGGGTTGTCATAACATAACATAAATTATGCCATTCGATATTTATAAAGAATTTTTTCAACTCTGAGTAGAACAAGAAACGACGCTGATTCGCTTCTCAACCCGGTTTGCGATATCGATAAATTCTATATCGTTATGTATCTAATGTTAATCTATTACAATTGTTAAGCACTTTGCTTATAAAACGAATAAACGCTCTATTCCATGAATGATAATTAATAATAAAATATCATTATTCATAGGATAACGTGACAGATTCTCGCATATGTTATAAATAACATTTTATCGATAATCTTCTGATTGGTGGTTCATCCCAGACCTGTTCATCAACAGGGGTGCGTGAGCAGGCCCTATCGTAGAAGCGGTTTGCCAATGTATAAATTATACTATAATTGTCTCACGTATAATAACGACAAGGGCTATTAATACCAAAGTTCAATTTCCTTGTTGTTTTTCCAATCTCGAATTCCATCATCGCACAGTTCACATACTGCGCACCTCGTATACGAACGACATATATGGAGCTGTAATTTACCAATAATAAGTTAACCTACCTATGCACTGCTTAAGTTTGGTCTTTTTGCCATTAAATGTGTAGACTTAAAAGATCATGGTCACAGATTCAGCATATCAGGATGGATGAGCAAAAAATATATCGAGGGAAAGATACCATAAAAAAGAAACTGGTAAAAACTGAAACAAATTACTAAAGGAAACATTTTCGTAAACGTGCTTCGCACTACATCTCATTTATTGTTATGCGAATAAATATATTTACTTCATATTGTTTGATGTATCTTTATGCAACGTGTTTCAGCCTAATCAAGTTAGTGGATTTGATTGTTTAAAGAATTATCGATTGCGTAACCACAGGAAAGCTGCAGTTTTTATACGCGTAGTGAGTTTGTTATATACAGTTGAAATGAACGGAGAACTATAGCCTTTCTTCCTCAATAAACGTCGCTGAATGACGGTAATGAAAGATGTCAATCAAATGTTAGATAATCAATCGGGAAAGTATAATCTTGGAAGAAAGTGACTATGACACATAAATAAAGACATTAAATGGAGTCATAATTTCAATAACATTTATTGACGTACATTTCTTTTATCGGCAATTGTAATAGAATTACATTGGAGTACTAGTCGAGAACGCTAATATTATCATTAGCCGTAAAATTGAATATTATGCTTTTATTCCGCATCAACGATATTATAATCTGCCAGAAATCTCTTTTTGCGACATAAACGTAGCGGGAAGCCGAGCATAAAAGTTTATGAGAGAATAAAGAAAAGTATTGTAGTGATGTATGAAAGCACTGGTACTTATGTTTGTAGTTTTTCTCAGAGTCAGCAATCCATTTCTATTCCGAGAACGTAATTCGACCGCTTACTCCCTATCGATCTTATATCCGAGACTTAGCCGGAAATTACGGGAGTATCGCGTTGACTTATCTCGCTTTACAGCTGCCATTGGATGCAATCAGTATTTAAGTTTGAATTACGCGGGCTAAAGTAATATGCGCGTAACGTATAATTAAACTGACGCGAAGTTTTATGGACTGATGGAGTTTTAAAGATTACGCAGTAGGTGCAGAACGTTACCATAAACGCGATAATACACAATGTTGAAAAGAGCTGCATAATATCTATTTCTGATATAATAAATCGGTGGATTTTAAGAAGATTATGTTAAAATTAAGGGAATCTGAAATAATTTTGAAAAATTACAAGATTCAATCAAGAATCGATAAAAATACAGAGATGTAAAATAATAGTACGACTTATATTTTAGATTAGATTTATTATATCGTCATACCACAATCAGCATAATACATAAAAATTCGTCACATATAAAAAAAATAACAATTAATAAGATTCCACTTGAATCTTATTAGTCTCTAATACATCGAATCACTAACTGCACTGTATCATCTTCCAAGAGCGACTCAGTAGATTACCGCGCTAGCATCGAACTTTTTGTCTCCAAACAATGATTTGTGACAGGAGAAGAGAGAGAGAGAGAGAGAGAGAGGAAATCATTTTATCGATATATGTTGGCTCATATAAATTAAACGGTTTTTAAACGTTTATTTTTCATTATAACGTTTTTGAAACGTATAAAAAACGTTTAAAAAACGTTGTCTCCCCGTTGGGGAAATAAGAAAGAATTAAATATAACTTGTCAACAAACATTTGGATGCGGTACTTCAGCGATCATGCTAAAATGTACTATTGCATGTGATTGTATGTCGCCTCTTCAAATTGTAGTATGAGAGTGCCTGGGGTTTTGCACATCTGAGGCGTCGTTCATTATGCTCTGCTTTACTCCTGGATTTTAGTTACCGAGACCATACGAGGATACCCGAAACGTCTCTTGGTGTCGCGATGCCGATACCGATCATTCCTCTCTCTCTCTCTCTCTCTCTCTCTCTCTCTCTGTATATATATACAGGATGTCCCAGAACTGGCGGATGCCATTTAAGGAGGTGTGATTCTTCGTGAAATTTGAAATAAAAATGTCCTGTACCAAAATTCGATCCGTCGCATAGAATTTGAATGGCGAGCATTTAAAGACAACCAATAAGAGCCTGCTACTCGTACTGGTCAGCCGGGCTCCCAATTGCTTTAGGCACTCGCTCGCACGGTTCACATGGTGTCTTTGCCGCTCATTTGTCGTCAGTCTGTTGCATATATGTGCTTGCATACGTCACTTTTCGCCCGTGCTTTCCATTCGTTGACCGTTTTTTGTAAAAATGCATACACACGAGTACATTGGATGTGTGTACTTTTGCTGTTCCTGTTCTTAGTTCCTGTATTATAGATCCATCTACAGTCGTCTTGATATTCTGATCGTCCATCAAGAGAAAGAGTATCCAGCAACAATTCAATAATCGGCTTTTAATATGACTACATATGTACTTTATTATAGCATACTGTGACATATATAAGTACCAAATGATTAATAATTGTATTGTCACCTGTTTAGTGAAGTCAAAATATAAAAGTTACATTTTTGACCAATACTAATATTTTCACCTTAACTTGTATACTGTTTTATGAAAGTATAACATAAATGTAAATTACGTAAGAATTTTTATAATGTATAACTTTATCATATTCCCGTCGAATAGCACGCTACGGCTTGGGTCGAGTGCAAGTAGGATAGAATCAAAATTCGGGCATTCAATCTCAATTGAACCAGCCAGTAATTATAGTCCTTTCTGAACATGATATAGAAAAATCTCATAATCTCGTTCATCCTTATATCAGTGTATATTCTTGTTAAATCTTAAGATTTCAAAATCAAAATCGGCCATCTGAAAAAACTTGTGCAGTTGAGGGGCTCACTTTTATTATTTCGTCGAGGAAAGAGATGAACATCGGTGCGTTGGCAAATTTATTACCGAAATACGAAAATATCGATAAATTATACCAATTTTATTTACCTTGATTAGTAATAACATAGTTATGGCAGATTAATAGCTTTATCTACTTTGTTAATTATGGTTTACGGGTGTTTGCATAATAATAATGCTTTAATGGGTTCTCTGTCTTGTATGCAATGACCGTGGAATTATAATGCCTTCGTTTGCTATCCTATTTGGTGGATTAGCATTGAGCTGTCAACCGTTCAATTGAATATCGGGACTGGGAATCTCGGAAATACATACTAATCATTCATTATTACACCAAACGATAATAATGGACATTACATTGTCCTCACCTCACCTATCCGATGAAATTATAAACTGACTTCGTGGTTTCGTCATCATATCAAACTTATGTATCCTTAAAGCAGCAAATTATCGAAAATTAAACAAAATAATATGTCTAAGAATCTAAACTTAACTTGAGATGAAATCCCCGTTAAGCTTGCAACATTTCTAGCAAGTCAACATTTACTGAACATGAAATCATTCCAAGTGGCTCGGCAATAGGATGTTTGATATCTAATCAATTATACTATTATCGTATGTAATATTACCTATTACTTGCTATTGCCTAAATCCTAATTAAAAATAACGAAATCACTTTACCCACACAAACTGGCATTGCCAGCGCTAATATAATTGGAAGTCTTTCATTTTACAATCTCACCGTTCCAGGTTAACAACTTTTAAAAAGTTAAGCGCATGCGACGTCGCAATTTGCGTCAAGATAAAGGATGGCCGATATTCAAAAACGAATTAAAAGCAGCAGCTTTTAAATTTAAACTTCCACAAAAGCTAAGAAGGTTGAAAATTAATTTAGGAGATTATTGATTTTAGAGAGATGTTATCAAACAAAGTCATTTAATGCAAAATTTAATTTTGAAAGTAAAATTTCATTTTATTTTTACTAATGGTAAATTGAAAACAACTCAAGATCTATTTCATTAAAACGAAAGGGATTTCTTTTGAATATTCTGATATTAAAAAATATTTTGAAATCAGATAATAATGCTGACTCTTTTTTTTTTTTTGTTAAACTAGGATTCCCATTAATTTTTAGTTTTCGGTGTAATCCACAGAATTTGAAAGACAATATTAATTTCTCAAAACACTATACCACAGGTAGTTAAAGATGTTGCTTAAAAACGAATAAATTTTACTACTTTAATATAATGTCTACCAAAAAGCAACCAAATTAAAAAAATTAATTCTTCACAGAACCCAAAATGTACAGGCATTTCCAAATGGCTTGAAATATCAATATTCGTTCTACTTTAGTAATTCAGAAAATGCATTGATAGAGTTACAAGCGCACAGAAGATGAAAATTGGAGTCCCAATCTCCTTGTTGTAGTTATTTTTATTCTTATAATTGGTGTAACGTTTGCCGAATTCATATTTTACAGCAGTAGAGTAATGTCATTAATTCGACATGTTATACACCAGGTAATTTTATTTTTTGTGCTTGTTTCCCGTACAGTAGAATATTGAGCGTGACATATAACTGACATATATAATTGATGAAGGACGAGCTATAGAAAAATAGTAATTAAGAGTCGACACGGCGACCCGAAGTAAGCTGTTTCCACATGTCACAAGATTTAATTCATAACTTAGAAACAGTCGAACAATGCTGTTTAACAATTAATGATTAATTACAAGCAATTTAATGTACATAAAATCTCGATACACGAAATGGATATTAATTTTTACGTTCTCTGCTACATTTACAAAGTAAAACTTTCATGAACAGTTGAAGTAAATTTATTAGGCATTTATTACGCATTAGGAAACAAAAAAAACTATTAAATTTTGAATAATTTCTCAAAACTTCATTATGGCTTTGCTGCAGGCTTTTTCAAATTAAAAATTGGCGTGAATAGCAAACTTGTGCAAAACGCAGATGAAAGTTTTGCTTTAGAAACCTATTTCGCATATTTTGTAAACAAAGTTTTTTTACGATATATATATATATATAATTTCAATTTCCTTAGAAATAATGCGCTCAAATTTTAATAAGCATACTGGATGTGTTTAATTCTACTAAAGATGACTTAATTCCAGTAAATTTCTGGAATAGAAACAATTTCTTCATTTTAAATTTATTTTAAATACTCTAATTCTGATTGCATTAATTTATATGCAGTTTTGTTTCACTATCTTTCCCTTACTTCTATGTAAGTTACAAAATAGACAAAAGTACCTGTTGACTTAGAATGCAATACAATAGATGAAAAAGTCAAAATGACCTGTTGATTTTATAACTAGAATGTTAATGTATATAGTGTTTAAAAAGGTTAAAAGCACATTACTTCATGCGCTGTCTACCTTAAAAGCTTTAACTTATAAATAAGAGAGACCTTTATCTGTAATGTCAAGCATATAATGATATCCAAAATAGTGTATTTTTACTTTATTAAGTTGTAAAAGTAAAGTTAATCACTTAATTAGTTCAGAATAAAAATAAGCTATGTATTTTTATTCGAGCTTACTGAAATCATTCTGGTAGATATATATTGACATATGATTGATATTGATACATGGATGGCATTAATTGAGATCTATCATTTATGTACATAAATTCTCAACTAGCTACATAAAATGGGCAGAGTCTGTTTTTTTTTATACAACTGACAGGATTCCTTATAATATGATACTGATGGATGATTTCGAGCGGAAGACCGGCTTAATTAAAGAGATTGATGGGTAGTTAATTTCTGCAGATATTAAAAAATAACAAGTGTACGATATTTGATAATGTTATACAATGTAGCATTATTATTGTTAGAGATAAAATGCACACTACAATGTACGAAATATATATGTATATATATATATATAGGTATTTTATCTGATTATATTCAAAAGTTTAGTCTTGTGCGTGTCTCTGATGGTGAAGTGATAAACGCTATTAATCAAACTATATAATGACGCTTCTAAATCTTGACGTTAGTATCAAGATAAAACAGTAACACTATTATCAACTTCCTGATACAAACGATCTGTACATGGGTATATTCGTTTCTCTGGCTTAAAAAGGAAGCTTACACTCGTTTGTGTGTCAGACACTAAAATTAATTACATATTACTCCATGATTCCATTCGCTTCATCGATGTTAAATTCATAAATATCAAATATGATATGCAAAAAATGTAAATACCAATTTTGAATAGATACTTTCGTCCCTTAAAATTTAAATAAACATGATATTGCTTTATGCCGTTCATTTGTCCCTGATGATGTCAGCTTATACTATCGAAATGTTGGACGAAAAATCTATATTATTTATTTATGACTTGTTTTACAAAATTTATTTTGCAAAACATAATTTTTTTAATTACTTGGATCATGAAAATTTAATTATAATGAATTATTTGTACTTTTATTGACATTTATTCCAAGTGGAAATATATTTATGTTAAATATATTTAATTTTCTCAATTAAATAGATGACCAATTGACCATTATTTAAGTTAATAAAATATTCATGCTGAAAAGATCTAACGGAGGATGTAACATTTCTATATACGACATATCTTCCTAAAGATAAATTCAATTCGATCACATACGGTACAAAATATAGGGATTTCTTTTTATTTTTTGTTCCTGCACTTCCAGCCTGATTCTTCTCTTCTTTTTTACGATGCTTCAAGATGGGAGAGGCTATAATGGACTTTCAAGATAAAGAGTGTAACTTCTGTTTTTATAATGTCACTTTGAGGTAGATACTAATTAATATTAAATAATAATCTACGGATTTATTTTTTTAAATTATTAAAATTGTTTAAACGTACGAAATAATTGCTGTAATGAAATACATTTTCCACGAATTTTTGACAATGTGATGAATTTGTAAGTAGGTTATGTAATATACGCATTACATTTTAGAACGTTAAAATATACGATATTTGCGTGAACTGAAACTGTACATTTAAAACACGATTATATTCCTGAAATTGTAAAATATAATTTAATATAACATTTCATTATTATAACAATGTAACTGGCACTTTGATATCAATTATATCGTATTTCAGTATTAATAATGCAATATTCACATAAATCTTCAGTTACAGTTCGGTTCGAATAAAGTTGAGTGGCGCAATGGATTAAAAGCAATTCTCATTCTGTGCAGTCGATGTTATTAAAACTTGTTGAAAGTTCATTATTAAAATTCATAGCTTATATATATATTTTAGATACCTATGAAAATGATAATAAAAAAGTTGCATGATCTTCGATTTTTGAAAAACTAGAACTATGTTTACATCAGAATAACTTAATATCACAATTTTTAATATACGCATAATAACCATAAGTTATTATCGGTTTTTTCCCGTTTGGTGTATTTTATATGATTTGAATTTGAAAAAAGGATTAAAATCTTCATCGTCAGTATTAAAATCATTTTAGTGGCTTACCTCAGAATCCAAACAAAAAAATGCAATCTTAAAACTATACACATTTAATACATTTAATGAAAGATATAGTTGCTTTTATATATAAATATATTCATCAACGTGTCATGTGCGTCACGCGTTTTAAGAAATATTGCGACGCGAGTTTTTTCGAAAAATTTTGTAAACGCTGCTGTTTATACCGGTAGTTCGATACTATTTCACGTGAGCTAAAACATATATTTCATTTCAGATTTCGAAAAGAAAACTGTCGAAACGATAAATCTTTTTGGATTTCCTCTCCTAACTCTCCTTTTATTGCATGTTTACGCCCTTTCTGCACTCTGAATTTCACGCTTTCCGAATTTAACCCAGATCAGAGACCAGAGACCCCATGTAGAGACTATATATATTGCAGGATTTTCACTAGATAGAAAGTAAAGAACCGCGTGATAAAGTGCTTGGCTAAAAATGAGCGGAACTCAGAAGCCATCTTTATTGAATGTAAATATCGGATTCGTTACAAAGTCATTCTTGTTATATTTGAATTTTTGTTTTTTAATGAACGGTGTGCGTGAAATTATAGATTCGTGAACTCTATGTAAATATCGCTAACTCAAACGTACTTTATTCTGCCGTAAAGACACTCCAAAAAATATGTGTAAATCCGACTTTTCGTTCGAGAGATAAGTGTGAAGTAGCTTAAAATATCACGATTTTTCCGTTGAGATGATTGTCAAACGGATGAAACCCAAACAGCACATCTGATTCAGAATGTCCCCAAGAATGTCCGCTTTTTTCATTGTCTCAACACCCTTACGTTATCCTCTGACTTAATGATGTCCTAAGGACACTGAGAGGATATGAAAAGCGGACATTTTCAAAAATAAAAATTACAACATTACAAAAATAAAGTTTATCTTGATAGGGTTTTCGATGGTATTATGTAACTTTAAAAAGGCTTAAACTGTTTGAATATTTCATCCTTACATTACGACATTTTCTTTTTTTTTCGGAGTAATTCTATGATCAATCATTACTTCGGGCGCATTCAACTGTATATTGAAAAAAACTCAGGTTGATCTGACTTTCCGTTAGTGATATATAATTGTATATTAGCTAAACATGTAAGTAAGACTTTTTCATTCCGTGGCGCGTTATTTTGTTCTTGAAATAATTATATCGTCAATAATTGCTTCATGCGAATCAAACTGCACGATTAAAAAAATGTCATGTTGGTACGACGTTTTATTCATGAAATAACTTGTAGAATGTTAATTCGAAAATGTTTTAAAAGAGCGATTTTGAAAACTTTATTGTATGCCGTGGATGTTACCAAGAACAAGTATCTTTTCATTCGTGTATGAATTATTGTGATTATCAAAATTATTGTCGATGAAAAATGTATAGTCATATACAAAAAAAAAAAAGAAAAATAATAATAATAATAATAATTGGTGGAGAATCAATCGATGAACCGAGTCAAAATACAATTCTTTTAGTTATTTGTTTCAGCGACGTTTCGATAGTTCAGCTATCATCATCAGGCTGTAATATATATTTCACATTTACAATATTATCGAAGTTGACTCAAATATAATTTTACATGTAAAATTTTACATGTAAAATTGCACTTGATGATGATAGCTAGACTATCGAAACGTCGCTGAAATAAATAACTAAAGGAATTATATTTTGACTCGGTTCATCGATTGATTCTCCACCAATTATTTAATACCACCGAGTGATAAATTCAATATACTATTATAATAATAATAATAAATAAAATGCACAAAAAGTTGAATATCAGACGAAGTAATTACTAATTGAATGACCATTATTTGAATTGTCTTAGAAGACATTATAATGTAAATTTATTATGTTTCTTATTGAACCACAACAAAAACATGTAATTAAGGCCTATTTCTGAATATTATACATCTTTATAATTTATAATCTAAGATCCGATTAACTTTTACAAGTAACAGCGGAAGTAACATTAATTGGTTCAATATTCAAACTAACTTCCCATTATTTACGTGCTAATTTAGTTACTTAATTGAAAACGCGAGCCTGTTAAGTGCTAACATTGGCAACTAATTTTACGAAGTCAATTGCTATATCTAATTTGCATTATTACAAAATTAATAACAGCAAAACTTATTAAATACAAATTTTTTGAATTTTTATGAATCAATTAGAAATTCTTTTTGTGCTACTGTAATATAACGAGTTATTATTGTATTTGAAATTAATTCTCTTACATATTATTATTATATTTCAATGAAAATGATGCATGCATTTAAAGAAAGATCTTTTTTTGCACGCAGCTCTACGTATATATGATGTTAAATTTGTATTATTTGATTTCCAGAAGACAACATTGTGAATTATGGAAAAAGGGAGAAATAGTTTAACGGCACTTTTTCTTCTGTACAGATTATATTGGCGTACATGTACACGAAAGTTGAACCTTTTATTTATATACACTAATTGGTAATAACATTATTGATAGTGGCAAACTTTTCTTTTGTCATCGAATCAAGTTGTTCGAAGTTGTGGGCATAAAAGAACGCGCAAGCGCGTCCCTTGTTCAGTAGGCGATACCTGTGTACGTGCAAAGCTTCAATGAGAACGCAGAACCCGCAGGGACATACTGGTGAGGTAACAAGCTGTCGGTCCTGTGACTTTATAGCATTTTCTCAGTACTGGACAGATGACCCATTCCCCATCGTTAATCCCATATACGCTGATTCTTTTATAAGATTTCATTCAATTGCGAAAGAAGTAAAATAATAGTCGACATGAATTTGATAATTAAGATATTCGTGATGTATGTTTAAAAATTAAGGTACTTTTTAAAATATTCCGTTTATGAAGCATTTTTATTTATTCTTTTTTAATTAAAATGTAATTTTATTAAAAAAGAAAATAGATAAATTAATAAAATAAATTGGAAAACCTCAATTGCAATTTCTATTATTCATGCTTGATAAAGCGAATAAAATAAATGAAAATGTTAACACATGATTGAAAAAGCTGGTAAATCTAGGTCAAAATGTGAGCTTTACATGTGTGAAGTTGTAGATTAAATTATTTCAATTAGACCGTTTTACATATACTCTTTTAATCTGAATCAGTGAAAATTTCGCCGAATGCCCCAGCGAAAACAATTTTCATTGTTTAATCAGTTAATTTTACTATTTGATCAATTAATTTTACTGTTTACCCAGTAGAAATATTTTAATTGAAATTATAATAAGATTGACATAAAACCAGTTTTGTTGTAATTATTGGAAATTTTTATATATTTATATGAAGCTTTTTACATCCGAATCTATACATTTTTAACATATTGGGAATATAACGAACGACTGGCCTGCGTATCGTAAGTTGTATGGTATACCTTATATTTTCGTGATATTGGAAATATAACATATATATCCAGCCAATAACAAAACTTCACCTTCCAAGGTACAAATAATACAAAAGAAAACATACACGGAATCGAATTTCTGGGTTAAAAGTAGAGAGCTGCCAATTTCTTACGTAACATGCGATGGAATGAATATTGGAAATGTCACTTTTAGGTATTGATATTTTTCATTTATCTGACGCATCAACAAATTTAACTGATGTGAAACAATGTATATGTATACATATTCATATGAAAAGGCAGATTCCAGGACACTTTATATATCAAATGGCAATTACCGGGACATTTGGCAGTTTCCGGGTCTGTCCCGGAAGTTTTTTATGTCAAAGGGACTGACTTTATACAGGATGCGGATTATAAGTCCATGCAAATATGCGTTTCAGGCAGTATTGTGACGGTTGGGTTACCTTTTAAGCGCGGTTGGTCCGGCCAGGTGGGGAGGGGGGAGGGGGGGGGGTGCATGGCCGCCTCTGTAAGCATTCTTCGCCACCCCTACCCCTTGCGATATAAGGGAACTACCTTTTGACATATTTATATATATTTGAATCACGAAAGAGCCCAGACAGCAAAAAGAAGTCTTTTTGCCGAAGATCAGAATTAAGTCATCTTCAAGAGCTCTTTTTTGTGAAGGTCATAAATACGACCTCATCTTTGAGATGGTTCTAAGAG
This sequence comes from Trichopria nigra, assembly GCA_030522945.1. NCBI lineage: Eukaryota > Metazoa > Arthropoda > Insecta > Hymenoptera > Diapriidae > Trichopria > Trichopria nigra. The sequence continues at coordinate 41,480 of JAPYZR010000442.1, read as the reverse complement.
TGATGTGCTGTCTGGATGCTTACTTTTAAATAAACTCAAAACTTAATAATTACACTCAGTATAGAATTTTACAAAGCTTAATTAAACAGTACGCATGGCATCATTGTTATCACATTGTGCTTATGCTAGCAATTATAACTTTAATTAAATACTTTGGCTTTTTTTGTACAATGATGATATGTTTGGCAAATAACGAACTAAACTTTTTGTTATGTTTCGGCTATTGTTATACTTTGATAGCCACAATGCCCTTATTGAAAAATCAGATTTTATAATAACTCTCTAACCATACATCAAAAGTTCGCATTCATTTTCAAAAACTTGCATTCGATTTCAAACGTTTTTATAGGTCGGTGCACGAACCAAACGTTCGATTCAATACTAAATGAAATACGTTTCTGACAAGTTTGTTACACGAGCGAAACGAATGGTGCGGTGATAATATCTCCTCGCCGAAGATCACTTCCCTCACGTGTTCCATCCATAATTTCTTAAACAATTTGCGGGAAAAGCTGTTTCAAGCAATTCAATTGGAAAAGATACAGAAGGTTCTGCAGTAACCAATACGACCATTGAAAACTAATAAGTTTTGTTAGTTTAGAAACTGTATTTGATGAAAAAGTCATTCCGAATAAAATATTTTAGTTAAAGCTATCATTAGTTTGGAATTAAAGATTCATGGTGGTTTTGCCATTTATACCTATATAAGATGGATACGATGTAACTGTATTTGATTAAATGTGATTTCGGATAAAATATCTTGTTTTATCTAGTTATAATAAACAATTTAAAAAATTTCATGACCATTGCTAGCACTCACTAATAAGTTAAGGAAATTGATGAAAATATCAGTACGGGTAAAATATTTGTTTTTAAATACAATATACATTAAATTATATTACTTTTTTAATCTTTTTTAATCTTTTTTGAATGTTTTTTCATAAGTGAAAAATTTTCTTCTTATTATACATTAAATATTGTAAATAATATAATATACCAATCATTTCGTTGTAAATAGTCGTTTTTAATAAACTTCTTTTCAATCGCATGCATTATTATTATTATTAGAAATTTATTTGTATTATTTCATCGGTGAAGCCAATAATATAACCAGTCAATTCGATTGTCGAAGAACCAGAAGTAAAACCCATTTTTTTTTGCGTGAGATATAACGTATAATAAGCACTTATGTTTGCTAAATATGCCTGTGCTGCAGAATTTGCTATGTGTTAGAGTGGATACGATAACACCAGGATTTGGAGTGACTGATCTCACTCTTTTAGAATGGAGTTCCACTGTTTTTGGAGTGAACATGCTGAGAGTAGCAAATAGTGTTTTCTAATTCCCTCTCGTTCCCTTTACTAAGCGCGTGTCATTTACTAATAACAGAATTTGGTCTGATCAATTTACCATTTATTCGTTTGATATCAAATTAAAATTAATACAAAAATAAGTTAAGAATGTTCATTTGTAAAATATTACATTATAATTAATAAATATATGCTGTGTGCTGTTGAATATAATATTTTATCATTTTACCTAAATTTAATTCCTTCTTAATATCTTATATAATTATCTTGGTATGAGGCTCATTTCATCCTCGTAAGTGGGTCTCTACGTAAAGCCTTTAATCGACATTTAAGAGTGAATAACTATACGTATAAAAACGATGTAATTCAGACTACTAATCCGCAATTCGAGTTTGATGGCAATCCTGATATACCGCAAGTAACGGATCCGATCCAGATTAGCGGCTAACAGAAGATCTAATCCGAAAGGTCCAAATCTACAGAACTCTCTAGTGCTGGATTTGAGCCGCGGAGCAAATCCCAAAAAGCTCATCTCGCGACTCGCCATTGGAGAACCCATAAAAATGAATCATATCGTGTGAAGTACGAGTAATGTTGTCCAGGCCATTAATGATATAATGCATATATTAGTGCATGCTGCTCAGCAAGAAAATGTCTCTTTACATTAGAACATCCCACACAGCACATTTCGTCCCGGGACGCTCCGGTGTTGTATGGGATACCACTGTACTTATAAAATATCCAGTCAACCGCAAAAAGTTAAATTATGTAATCTCGGTTTAACATTTATCTAAGAAATGACCATAATATTTCTTAAATAATTGTTACTTTCGCTTGCTAGGTATATAATTCGTAATGTTGAAGTTAAATCTTTCTAAAAATCATTATTCACATAAATAGCAGGCCAGTTTCATTAAATTAATTATTATCATATTTAAAAATCCCGTAAATAATACATTCGCATGTCAACAACAAAAGATTTATTAAATACAATTGTCAATCGAGTTATAAATTGATAATTTTAAGCACGTCACTTTGCTTAACAAGTTCAGATCATTCGGTTGTCAGATGCAGAGTGTACAACAATGAAAACCACGCGCTAAAAGTAAATAAAAGACTGCTTATTTAAATATTATTATCGTATAATTACAAACTAAATTGGTGCATTAATCATGCAATTGTGTTTGAAATATATGTTAATAAAATTTTAAGCTTCGTTCATTCCGACAGATTTATAACAAAATAATTCTCGAGATGATTTGAACCTGACAATTTACTTTACGTTGCTTGAATGGGTGGATCATTATGGTTCTCCAAACACTTGTTTATAAGTGTTACGTTGGAAATTGATAGTAGGGGCTTTGAACGCCAAACTACGAAAATTCCCATACGGGATCCCATATGGGAATTTGACGTGAAATCCCACATACGCAAATGTTGTTTCTTTGGAATCAAATACAATTTAGTAAACCTTTTAAACATGTAGTATGGTTAAGAATTGAAAAAGAATATATCAGAATATATCAGATACCAATTTAATTTTTTTTTTTTTTTTTTTATTGTATCTTTAGAAATATTTGTGTGATTTTTAATTTCAAATCATCTGAGTAAAATAAACGGAATTAATTGTATATTAGTAAAAAGTGATACTACATTAAGTGATGTCAGTTTAGTTAAATTCATCATTTAATTTTATACATATTTGTTTTAATTTTGTCAATGATATTTCAACAAACATATAAAAAAAAAATTAAAATTAATAATGAGAAGATGCTAACTTATATGTGGCGGAATCGGTAGTACATTTTATTAATTACTTACATTACACATGAGCCCACTTTGCCGCTTATTAACATTGTTCTGTATCTCTAATATAAATGCAAATTCTTGTCGCACAAACGTCACGTAAAATAAATGAGTTGGCTTTTTGAGCACATTTATGAAGGAAATTAATTCCCGTAACTTTTTATACGTTTACTAACATTTCCTGCAATTAATACCAAGAAGCCCCAATAAATTTATCTTCTACGCATAATGAGTTAAAACTACACTTTGTGAATAATGTGACCTTAGATCTCAAAACTATTTTTACGTGTTCAATTTTGATTAAATTTGCATGCATACTGAACGCGTAGAATTTCACATGATTCATACAGTTAGTGTAGCAATATACCAATTTGAAGAGTACTCTATTATTGAAGGGGACAGTTTCCGACATAAATAATAGATATAGTCGAATTACTCTAGGAAGACTTGCACGTTGTATACAAAAATAATAAATTTAGTTGATTTTACAGGAATATAGCACAATGAGTCGTATAAATGGAATAAGAAGAATTATATAACATCAGTATGCATTAAAAGTAGATTCATATAGTGGGCCACAGTTGCTTAAGCCTAATACCTAAATCTAACCGAGATTAAGAAATAAATCTAAAACGTAGATCATATATATATATATTAATTATTATTTGGTTAAACTGAATTTGATCAGCTTGATCAAAATATAATAAAATATTTTCTTTGTTTTTTTGTACAATATTGTGAAATTTATTGCATTCATTTTTCATTTCATGCTAAATTATATAAACTAGCATAACTTCACTTTAAAATTTATTGTTATAACATTTTGTGCTAAAACTCGTAGCATGTTAAGCAGGAAATTAGGTATCTGAATTAAATGTGCTCTGTTTCATTGCCAAATAATATATTTGAAATTCAAATGACGTAATTTTTTTCAACTTCAAAATGTTTAACGCAATAAGAATATTCCTCATTTTTCAGGGAATCAAAAGAAACATTTTTAATTAAGTGAATACAAGAAATGAGGAATGACGTGCAATTATCCTCCTTTGAGGGTGATCTATATTTCACGGTGGGTTTCCGACCATCAGATTTCGGGGATAAGACATCGCTGGGTTAAGTGCATTTAAATTGTAGTTTAAAATACGAGCTTCGACGCTAAGCAGTTTGACTATATGTTGAACTGCTGCTGCAGAATTCACGTCGTTTATTTATACGTCAGTTACTGGTTGTCATGAACAACTAACTTGTAATGTTATATTTAGTTTCTGACGAACATCGATATGACAGCTTTATTTGGATAACGGTCCGCACCAAACACCAATTTTCCACTGATGGTTTCATTCTGAAAACTGTTAAATTTAAACGTCATAACCAAAAATTGCATTATTGTCAAGCATGTCTAAGTGTCATTTATTATATTGTGATTCATTTATTAATATGAATTTAATTATTTTTGATGATCACGCATGTTTTAATAGTCATTGAATTGCATCGAATTAAAAACGAGAAGACTAAATTTAATTTTATTTATTATATAAATGAATTATTGATATACTAAAGGGTTTTATTCGCCTTATCAAAATAAAATTCCCGTGCTTTGCATGGTTTCTGTGCTGATTTAGTACTTATAAAAGAAGAAAAACTTTAATGTAAACGACATAAAAGAATATTCCGTACCCAAGTAGCACAAATGTCTTAGAATATCTCCAGAATGTCTTAGAATGTCTTCAGAATGCCTGTATATTCTGGAACCATTCAATGCTATATGGATAATAGCACAGCACTTTGTATTAAACTTTGATTAGGGTAATGTGAATGTTATATATATCATTATAGCCTTTGGATTGAATATTACTGCGTTAATAGTATGTTTCACTAACTTTGCGGTAATCTAAAATAATAAGGTTAGTAAAAGGTTGGAAAATAACATTATAAACCTGGTGTTATTTCAATATTCCTGTAACCTTCAACGGTATTTGAACCTCCAACCAGAAGTATCACTATCGAAGATCATAGTATATTTAAAAATACACATACCAGTGAAATACAAGAGAGCCTCGCTTTAAAATAACAGTCATTAGTAAAAAATAGCACCAAGTACCTCAAAAACAAATAAACTCCAGAATACGACAGATTGTGTTACTTCCATGCTCAATGGAAAATAGCTTCAATCATTCCGATCCCAAATCCCAGAAGTAGTTTCGTCATATAGACCAATAAGCCTACTACCAATACCTTCGAAGCTCTATGAAAAACTAATAATTAAAAGGTTGAAAGGCATAATGCTATATAAAAACACCATACCTGTTCATCAAGTCAGCTTTCAATGTAAATACTTAAAATTTAGTTCCTATAATTGGATAAATTTGGCCGAACATAAGTATCTGAACATAAAGAATCGATTTGGCAAATTGATGAGGAGGCAAATTATTATTTTTCAATAATCTATTGCAAGTGTATACTACAATAACATTTATACACTAAACTATTCTAATTTGAATACTTTTTTTAGAAATTTCTTTCGTTCACTGGGTGTAAAACTTAATTTGAAATATTTAAAAGAAATGCAGACTTGCGCCGCCGGCTAGATTGCCGAATTAGCTTAAAATTAGCTATATACATTGATAAACGCGACAGGAAAGCTAAATTTGAATTTAGTATAGTTAACGTAGGAATTTGTATTGCCGCCTGTATACCGTAGAGTAATTTAAATCTTGTCTACCCCACGCGTGAGGAAGGGAAACTAGATTTAGAAAGAAAAAGTTTGCAAAAGAATCATAAATCGTGTCGGTTAAGGGGATGGAAACTGTCCGTTGTCGTTGCCACAAAGGGGTCGTATATCGCGAATTCTCATTTACACAGGGGAATCTTGGTCAAGTCTTTAAATGAGTTGACTCTCACACAATGGTAAGGTTTTAGATTCTGTGAACTTCAACATAAGATTCTAACTTTGTCTGCATCCACTACATGTATACACCACATGCATACAAACTGTAATAAAGATGGAAAAATATAAAATGACTGTGATGTATGACTTTGTGCATTGCCTTAATAATTAAAAAATGGAAAATGCGAAGTAATAATTTTTGTGGCTACGTCTGTGAACCAATTAATTTCTTCGCTTTTGTCATGAATATGAAATTTGACTTGATCTTATCATAATTAGCATGTTGAGTATATGTAAAGAAGGTATTCATAAAAAACAAAGCAAGCATGGTTAATAAATTTCTTTTTAAACGTGAAATCATACGCGGTAATTCATACGCGGTGTCGCGAAGCTAAAAGATTTAGAGAGAAATGAATTTTAAAAATATTAATCTCATTATATAAAACAATACCTGATGGATGGTGGAGTCTCCTGAAATACTAATGTAACTAAAGTGGACCGTATTTTTTGTTGCACTCTCCTAGGTACTCTAAAAATGAATTGGAAATTATATAGAAATATTAAATTATACCTAAAACGAGAATGCATTCGTCGTCTATAGGATTTTCATATTTGATGAACATTGTTTGCTATATCGTCGGCCGTACATCGCACTAACTTATCGTTTTCCAAGATATGACATGTATATGCTAATTTTATAAGTTTCTCCAATAAAACGAATTTCAATAAATTCAATCAATTATAAATTGCTGCTGTAGTAGTAAAAATCGCTTGTCAATTAGAACGTAAATGGTTCTCTTAGATTTATTCGTCTAAATGGAACATGTTATTTATACATTCATTTTAATATTTCTTTTGAAGAAACAGAAGAATCAAGTCTCATTCTACACGCATGGTCAAAGTAATATAAGAACGGCATCGTATAAAATGCATATTTCCGCCGGTGATATTGTTCGCATCTCCCCAACAGCGCAACAATTGAATTAGATAAATTTTTGTGAAAATCTTTTACGACTAATTTTACTTGGCAAAGAAGATAATATCCAAAAACTCATTACATTTTACAACGGGTAAAAAAAAATATTACTTCTTGCGGTACTTTTGTTCTCGACTTCGTAATTGAATTTCTTCGCTGTTTCCTCTTGACAAGTGTAATAAGTTGAACATTTTTATACCTATCGGAGGTACTTATTACTTTTCAAATTAGCAATAGTCACATTTATACTTAAAAAATAGTACAAGAAAAGAACATCGAAATAAATGTAAATAAAAAGTACTGTGACACATTACCCGGCCAAAATTTAACTCTGTAAGCATAGTACGTTTGATCATACCTCCTATTTTAAATCGAAACTAATTATCATGACTATGCTAACGTTGTTGTTTTTATTAAAAGTGGAGAGAAAAATCGTGCATTTAAAACATTTAACGGAATCTAGAACACTGTAGATTACGGCGATTAATGTAAATATACCACGCGAATTTGTAAAATACGGCTTCCATAAACCACAATAAGAATTATTTTATTAGCCAGTAATAATAAGAGACAGTTTCATTTTAACAATATAACTCATGACGTGAGAATCAATGTTACACATTTGCGGTACCAGACGTAGGTTTTTCTGATGCAGTTTTCCTTACGCCATTACACGCCCGAATGGGCATACCTCACCGAAAGTCGGTTGCAGCCGCATAAGAGGGTGTCTATAGGATTTAATGTCCATCCCCTTCAAAAATTATGAAGATACCTTTAAATAACCGATGGTGGCATTAGATAATATTCTTACATCCCTATTATATATCCGGGAACTAGTAGATTTTTTTTTTTGTAATCATATTCAATTTCCACCTGGGGCAGTAAAAAAATAAAATGTATTTCATATTTTATTATGAACAAATAAAAACTTACTTTTTATTCGAAAATTATAATAATCATAATTACGTATATATTCCGTATTAACTGTTTTTCTAACAATGCCGTATTTCCTGAACTTTCACAGTATATGCCGTGCACGACATTGACATGTAAACTTCGTAAGAGCGGCGGGCGATAATTGGGACTGAACCACTTTAAAAGCCGAGTTTCTCGCGAATAACTTCGGGAGCGCGGGTTGGTACGTCACTTTGGCAACATTGCAGAAATTCGATTTTCGCGTATAGAAATGTTAATTGAAATATGTATTCTTCAAATAAGACCTTACAATGAATTTCGCAACATTTTAAACTAATAATGATAGAACAATAATATATGCGTTTAACAGTTTATCTAATTATACTCAATTTAACTTCTCAGTTTCTCTATATATTAATTTGATATATGAAGTAGCATTTAATAACGTATTACACAACTATTTTAACCAAAACAAATATATATTAATCTCTTTGGGTACATTGTTACCGCGGGCCGAACGGAGTCTAATTTTTGCAAGATAAGAAAATGCACTGGTTTATTCTTCACTTAAAACCAGTTCAGTACAATTAATTGTAGTCATATAGTCATTAAAAGATCAGCAGTCAATCTTCCAAAATTAAAAGACAAATAAAATAATAAATATCTAGTTCGAATGTTCAGTTGTCTTAGATATGAGGACACTACTACAGGAAGCACAAGTAGGACTATTTTTACAATAAAAAATATAAATACAATTTTCGATGAAGCTTTAAACGTCTTCCTTATACATTTAGATGTTACGGTCGATGTAATATTCGATACTGACAGATTTTGAAAATTTGTGGAAGAGCAGACCGAGGATTATTTAAATTTCTCTACTGCCGGATTATTAGGGTGCAGTTATATGCACGAATACCTGTAATTTCAACCTACGTCACAGACGAATCGAACAGGAGATATATAGACTATGAGAATCTCTGCGGTGAGGGTGGGAATGAGAGAATAAGAGGGGATAAAGAAGCGGAAGCGAGATAGCGATAATGGAACAGGGGTTGAAGAACGGAGTTCGAAAATAGGTGGCCGAATATAGAAGGCGAAACGAAAAAGATAGAATGAGAAAAGGTATGAAATGTAAGGAAGGGGAGTGAGAAAGAGAATTCGCGTGAATGAGCAGGGCTTCGAACGCATCTGATCGTGAAGATTAATAACACCGATTACGTTATTTGCTGCCTCAGCTCATAAATGACGAATGTCGTTATAAATGCGCGGAGCAAATCGTTGAACGTTGCAAATTTAAATTGTGGTCATGCAAAATGCATTTCGATCGACAAGATATACTTATTCTTTCATTGAATGTTCTTCTTATTGACCTTTTTGCAAACACTATTACAATTAAAATATATAAAAACATTTTGTATGAACTGTGCACGGTTGAATATAAACAAAATTGGGTTTTTTGAATTAGGATATTTATAATTTTTTAGAATATTAACAAAAACAATCAGGATATAAAACCAGTCGTAACATATATAATGTATTATATTGTCACTTTTGTTGATGAGACTTCTTGTTAAAATCATTAAGTATTTTTTAAATGTCATTCAGCAAATTAACTATAAAGGCTGGAATTGGAATATCGTTTCTTGTTTTAATTCGCCGGTGAAACTGGAAATTAGAATATTCTCTCTACTCTCGAAATCCGAATATGTTGTTACCCGAGAACTTAATAAATTCTTCCTTTCTTCCTTACTCAAGATCACTTTCGTTCGGCTCGTTGATTAAATAATAATATTAGATTATTCAAATTATGTAAGTGTATGTAAATTTTTGTTTAAGTAAATGAAAATTATTTAAGTTTGAAAACGTATTCTTCACATTTCTTCCAAATTTTAACAGTGGAAAAACATTTTATCATTTTTTGTACCCAATTGAATGTATAGTCATACACATCATCACAAGCTTCGTATCGATCGCAATTTCAAACTACGGAATTGGTATTAATTCTTAAAGCCTGATTCACTTAATTCACGGGTTGGTCTTCACTTGTATAACGGTAGATTTGTTTGCATGCTTCACAACAGTGCAGCTTGTTACATCAAAGTTGGTAAACTAACCATCAACTATGACCGTTTACCTGCTTTCGTAGCGCTATATCAGGGGATGTACAGTCAATTGCAACTGAGAATACAATTTCCAACGCGGTTTGCTGGTCAGGGACCCTGACAATAGCAGTACTTATCACGATAGTTCAATAACAGTGTTGGCGATTATATTAAAAATACTTTTAAATCAACGCGTATTCTAACAGAATCATTATTACTGATTATTTAGATGAACTTGAATGTTTTTTCCATTATTAATCATTATTAATACTTTTAGTGTAATCTTGTAAGACATGACCCTCAATTATAAATATCAACGTAATAAAAGTAGAAACTTTAAAAAATATTTTATATTTTCATTTTTTGCAGTTTTTACTTCACAGTAAAATTTAATTTAACCCATTTCATTATACTTTTGTAGTATTTGATTCTCTTTCATTTTATCTGAGAAAAAGTGTCACTGAAAGCCCATATTAACTGTCTTTATATATGTCTCATCGTGAATTTTTAGATCCATATGGGTTCACAAAAGCCGACGTTAAATAATTAAAAAATATTTGCTTGAGAAATCAAAGATCATAGTCCTTTAGTAATAAACTATAAATACGTTTGTATTCACAATGTCACAAATGCATAAAGAATGTTCCATCGGTGAAATTGTGGGCAATGGTACACTCAAACCATCAGGGAGTCGGAGGCAATGCTTAGCTCGACGTCGACCCGGATAAATAGTAGATGTTTTCTTATTATTGTGGCACCGTTCCCAGTTTCCATAAAAAGTTCATTTCACGCTGTACCCCTGCAAATGGTACAATATAGTATTTGGAATAACTGGAATTTCTGAAAATTCCATGATAAATCGTAATTTCGCAAACGTGTTGCATCGATTTTTAACGTTCGTCGTGAATTGATTATTCTTATGAAATTTTCCTTCTTTGTCGTTTTTATGTGAAGTATAAATTTAAATTGGGTTTCATTCGTTAACATACGGCTTCAGTGAATATATATACATACATAAATATTATCAAAAGTATAAAATTTTAAAAGCAGTAAGTGTTTGTCATCGCCCACTGTATGACTTGAATCTATTGTTACATGTATACATTCGCAAAATTTTACTTTATATATACGGATTTCTTTTAATACAGTGACCTCTATATATAAAATAAAAACTAACAAGTGGTCTATATGGCAAAATATGTATATGATTCGTCCCAGATAGTCTGCGTGGACTCGTCAGTACAAGGCAATCGCCCTTTACATTATTATGTAAAGATTAAGAGGATCCTGCCCTATGCATATAAGTCTATAAAGTAAAATTGTCTACAGTTATATATAGCAATATATTTAAGTTATACAGTGGACGATGACAAACACCTACTGCTTTTAAAATTTTTATAGATTAATTTTTGATAATAATAGAACCCAATGATAGTTCAACATTTATGTATGTATATACATTTAGTAAACCCGTATGTTAACGAAAGAAAAATCAATTTAAATTTCTAATTGATTACTTCGTATTTTACTTTTGCAACACCGCTGCACATGTTCGAATCGTCGAGTAAGAAGACATGAAAGTTTTATAAATTAATTTCACAGCGGAAACTAGACAAATACCGCAATTTTCCGGAATTGAGGGCGTGGAGGAAAAATATTTTAGGACGTACCGCGAGAAATCCGAACTATATCGAACCGTAAATGGAATATATTGATTTTAAATATTCAATAACTGATAGCCAGAACATTATCCAAAGCAAAGAAGAATAGAGAAAATCTAGGCGCGGTCACGTATTTGCCAGTCCCAGATTTCTGTTACGCTCTAATACTTTTCATTTCTCCAGTCATAACAAAAGCGTTGATGTCTACACAAAATAAGTAGTTACTATACGGTGTATATGTCAGAAATGAATAAATGAAATTATTGCGTTTAAATATTCTCATGCATTTCAAGCAGCGAATATTATTCTCATTCGTGAATGGATTAATAGAGTCAAGAATAATAGTGCTTATTAAAACCCAATTTTAAGCATTTATTACTATATCATGCAGAAAGAAGAATAATAACCGTTTCTATAGTTGGCTCTGAAATTTACGGCCAACCCCAGTTTCCTGTAATCGCTATACCCACTATTCTGTTAAACGTTGGAAATGAAATATGCGTATATCTATAGTCATACACGTATAAACAGCTACACTTGTTGGTGTACTAATTACAGGAAACTGCAATCCTTATTATTGTTTTTTACGTATGAATTTGTGGCGATAAAATGAAATTTATAGTATATTTTTATTTTTTACTTATCTACACACGTTATCTAGCAGAAAGTGACAATAGTTTCTGACCAATTTTTCTGGCCTCTACTATATCAAAATTAACGGAGTACAGAATAATAGCCATAAACTGATCTTATTATCTACTAGGGTTTATGATTAATTAGTTTTGACGCAAGTTTATATCAATGTTCATTTTATCATAGATCATATTTATATTTATTTCATTTTAATATTAAGTATATAATTTCTGAAATATTTTAAATGCAAAATGTTAACATTTTTTTGATAGGTTAGTGAAAAATGAAGAATTTTTTACAATTTGACACGTATCAATATAATATAACCGAGTAATACAATATATAATCGAGTTTTAGAATCAACCCCTTTAGCAGTGAGGAGATTGATACTTTTTATATACGGGTAATAGATTTTAAGTTTAGACAATATTTACGATCATTAATTCTGTAACTTTATTTAACTTCATACCTTTAAATCGGTCCTATAATTTATTGAATAGTATGAAAAGACTAATTCATTTAGAAAGTGAATCAATTTATGACACTGATATATAGAATGTAAAAAAATTAACGAGTAGTAATTTACTGTAATTGAATTTAAGTATTTATTAATTTATTGAACATAACCACTACTGTATGATTATTTAATAAGTTTTTTCCACTATATCATTAACATTTTTTTATAAAATTCTTAATCAAAACCTTTACTTAAATTGTGATTACTGATTACTTAAAATCGGTAAATACTGAAATACCTCAAAATAATACCTGCTTGGACTAAATCAAGTTGTAAATCTACTAACTGAAATAAAAATCCACTTTTGGAAGTTTCGTCAAGGACCTAATTTTGTATTCACCACGTGTTGCTTTAAGATAAAACTACAATATCATACATAGAATATTAAATTTGCCGTATATTCTGCTTTTACCCTTTTTTCGACGTGCATTTTGCATCGTATTAACAACTACTAACGAAGTTAACGAAGATTTGTGCATTATTAAAAATCGCGGACAATGGTAGCGCGGGGGTCGAGTGACCTAATTATATTATGCAGTACGGGAACACGGCAAGTATTTCGTAGTACCGAATCAGTTGGGTAATCCGTATCAGCTGCATTGGCCGTAATCTTAGCTGTTAAACGGGCTTTACGAGAGATTTCGTGAATTAACATCACCGCAACGTCCAAAGGGGCTGATCGAACCTACTTATATCTACTTGTTCAGATGCAGCTTGGGAAGGGAACGCCGATAACCCACAATTTCGCTGAGAACCGAGGTCGGAATCATCGATTTCCCGTCTATCTCACATCGTCATAAATATAAAAGGTTTAATAAAACGCGAAAGTTTCACACTTTGGAGTGTGACAAACAATAGAACAGGAAATGCCACTAATGTTACGAGCAAAGTAGTACAATAAATTGTATTTTGCAATTTCTCTTCAAATACGTCCTCTAATTCATTTTTATATCAATATTCTCATTATTTTGCATTAATTTCTTTGTATAATTTGTCATTGTGCGCGATTAATAACCATATTAATTGTATTTATAACTTTTTGATCATATATGTATTCTGCAAATAATAAGTGATGCTTTATTTTTTTCTTTATTTAAACTTATACACTTTATTTTAAAATAATAGCATCTAAGACTTTCTTATACATGCTTCACTTCATTGTATCATGTAATACGAATTATAAGTACCATAACTTATATGAGTACCTTAAAAGGCTCATTATAATCATACGTTAAACAAAAAATTAAATTACAAATTAGATTGGTGATATCAAAATAATTAACATTTTTGACATTTACTAAATACCTTTGATTGAAAAGTTGTCAGTGTTAAATGATTAAATGTGACTTATAATATTTTATTAAAAAAAAAAACATTGCATCATCATGGAAAGACTGCCAAATTAATTCTTCTACCCCATTGACGATCTTCAAAACATATCATTTAAGGTTTCCGACAAATTTTGAAGATGCTTATTATAAGATATGTTCTTTCTCTAATTTCTAGGTTAATCGTATTGTTATTCAGCTTTAAGTCACAAAGTATCGGTAAATAAAATAATATTTTCATATAGAAAAATTAAAAAGTATTAATATGATACTTAGAAATGTGCACACAAATGACGTGCTTCCTAATTATATTTTTTTCAATAGTATATACTTAACAGTAAGAAAGATTTAATATAAATTGTTACAAATAAAAACAATGAAATGATTTTAAAACACTTTTCTTTAATACATTTATTCTTTTGTTTTCTAAAAATTATATGATCATCCTTTTCGAAATTTCGACACAAAGCAAATGAAGGAATAATTTCATGCATGAATGACAACATTGCGCTTTCTGTAGCGAATCGGTGTTACACAACATCGTTTTAATTCGAAAAACGGAAACCAATAAGCTTCAAATGCAATCGTTTATTTATTTCAATGTCCGTACTGCGGTTATTTATAAAGCTGTTTTAATTTATGATTGTGTTTAAAAGAAAATATCACATATAATACACACACACACACACACACACACACACACACACACACACACACACATATATATAATTTGGCACATACGTTCAATGTTGCTTTAGCATTTTTTATTTCAAACATACAGTTCACAATTATCAATGTAATTTTCTGTTAAAATAGCTTACAGCAGTGCAGAAAATGGAAAGGTTAAATCGTGCTTTACATTCAGTACACTTTGATTATTCGGAAATCCTTCTGGTCTGAAACAGACATCTGATTGATCAATTCGGCTAAAAGGGCAGTAAATCTCTGAAATGGGAATTTAACCGCAAGTATTTCAAGATGGTTTTGAAATACCTTGCGTCTATTCCATTATGAGTTAACAAACTTATGTGTTTGACAACATTTTTAATACATTCATCAAGTAACCCGGATTCGCAATTATAGTCTATCATATTTTAATCACGAAAGATCAAATAGATACATTTTTATTTTTAATGTATTCCGTTTACGTTCAAGTTTTAAACAAATAGCTTCAATAGCATTGTAAAAAATATATATGCAAGAATAAGACTAATTTTAATATATTATTATATTCGATGGCTAAAGCAAGCCTCAAAGTTAAAAAATAAATAATTAAAAAACTTATTTCAAATCATTCATTAGGTTTAAAATATAAATTGTTACAAATCTCGAAGTTTAATATTCCACCATAAAAATACTTTTACGTCTCATTTTTCAAGTTTGAATCAATAAATAAATTTATATTGCTTACGAAATTAATAAAAATAACAAAATGTTGGTCAAACGGATTTTAGGTTGATTATATGCCAATATAATGATTCAGATTAGTCTGACTATTATTCTTATGTATTTATTCAAATGAGTCAATAAAACTAATTTAACATCTGTAGAGAGTATCAAACAAGGTTTCATATTCCGAAAAATATTCATACATATAGATGACTGGAGAATAACGAACAAAATTGAAAAAAATTAATTTCGTGTGTTCCTGGATTTCGAAGTACGGGTATCTCTCATGTACAAAATTTAATTAACTAAACTACATAAAATATTGAATATTGCTTTAAAACAAATATTCAATCAGACTTGACATGGATATAGAGATAGTGTACATGATTTTGTTCAACAAATTTATTCAATAATTGAATACCTTAAAATTGACGATAGAATTAATACAGCGTATATTTATAAAACTTCTAGTAACTTAATCCACTTAATATTTTGAGACCAAATATTTGCCGCAGAGAGACCATGAAATAATCACAATGCAACGAATGACTGATAATTAATCAAATCAGCGTTTCATCACATTTTGATATATTTAATTGTTTCTATTAGACAGCGGCGTAACTCTGGAATTACCTGCTAGAGTAAGAGATTCTTGCTCAGGGTGTACCTGCGTCGAAATGAGCTTGATTATTGATTATAGTTTCAGAAACAACCCGAGTATGATGTTATTCGCTACATACCTAATGCCACCATAAAAATACTTGTAGGTGATTTGATGGAATGATTTAGTTTCACCGAGCGTAAAATCGAATAAAAGTTTCGATTAGACTGGCAGTCGAGCGGTAAGAAGGTGCGGTAAAATAATAACACATAGAATTCAAATAAAACAGAACAAAGGCTCGTTTGAGTCTAGAATAATTCGCGTGGAACATTGCGCGCTTTGGTTTGAAACATTAGCAAAAAAACACAAGTGAAAATACACTTTACAAAGTTGAGACGAACATAGAATAATCTGGTATCTTATTTTATATTATCGGGTGTTCATAACAAACCGATGCTAAATGTTCCGAAAATGATTGATTATGACCAAATAAGCATGATATGATTTCATGCTTATTCCAACCTAATTTCTTGTAATGCGATGTTTCGCGTGAAGCATTTTTTCACCCTGCAAAAGGTCGGAGTGTTGTCTAAACTATCGTTGTTTTATTTTGCATGTCATCTATTCTACTGTATAAACAAATCGATTCTCTCTGAGCTTTAAAGCTTCCTAACACGAAAAGAATAACACATGACGAAATGGGACAACACATAAAAGTTTAAATTGACTTCTTTGACCCGACAGAAGAAAGTATAATGTCGAGTTTGTGATAAAAGCATTCATATCCTCTTTACTTTTGTCGAAAAGCCCTGGAGAATTTTTCTTTTCACAGATAAGGTACGAATAATATCATGGGATACATTTAACGTTATGTATACTTCTTTTTCTCGAAAATGTTAATTCATAAATAATCATCACAGTATGATTTTCCGATTAAATTTCGAGTCCAATATAGAATTTATAACATTCATAACAGCATAAATTATGGAGTATGAACACGTAGTAAAGTTTTACTGGTTACAAATCTTCAATTGATTCTATTGTCATTAACTGTACTGATTACATTTATTTACAAATAATTCATTTTTGAACAAAAGATATACATATGTATTCTATTACAATCTCTGATGTGATCACGCACTCTATAAAGGTAGATAATTATTTTACAAATTTAAGTTATAATAAATTAAGTATATTTAGAATTATTAGCCAAAAATGTAGCATTTCTTTTGAATTTAGCAGCTTTGGATTTTACGTGTAAAAAAAATATGATTTTTTTATCAGTATATATAAAATCATTATCTTAAATTTTATTCCAAAAAGGCTGGCTTACTTTATAATCTGAAAGGGTTGTCAAAATTAGCAATTTATTATTATTACTTTTTTTTTTAATGAAGAAGAACAAATCATACGTATGTTATTTATCCGAAATAATAATCAAACAATAAAATTATCAGAATATTATAAAAAATTATTTTTTATAACAAATTAATTGGGTGTAAACCCCAATTTTTTTAGTGTTTACACCGACTTGGGTGTCATTTCGGACCCCGAACAATATTTTTTGGTGTACATTTCCGTAAGGGAATAATAAGTATTTTCTACTAAAGTGTACGTCGTTGAATTCTATGCTTATCGTTTACATTACAAATTGATTTTCTCTTATGTAAGTTTACACCAATTAACTTCAAGAGAACTGAAGTTAAAAAGTTAAACTGAAAAAGCCAATTATATATGAAAATTTGTAAATTCTGTGATCCATGATCTTCTGGTATATGCCACTAAAATAATTCTAGAAACAACTGAATCGAAAAATACACAATTTGCGATTTATTCTTTAATGAATGTAATGACGGGATTACTTTATAAAATGTTCAAGTGATTATTCTAGGCATATCGATGAGACACGCAATGTTCAGTTTACAGCTGACAAACTGACTGGGTTCTATAGGTCAACCTAATGCCAACAGATATACGAAGCCCTGTCCTTTGATTATACTGTCGTAGATTGCTGACGAAGTGATAAACGGCATTGAGATCAAAACGAATATTTATTAATACTTATTAGTCATAATTAAAATAATTCACATATCTTTCATTTAAACATTATTTAATAATTTCTCCAGGACTAATTAATTAATATTCCTTATTAACTCTTTAATAGCAGATAAGAAACATTGTATAATGTCTACTATTCATTTTCTATGGTTGACATTATTCATATACCCTTCGTAAGTATCACAATCTTAATTGCCACACTTATTGCATAATGAATGAATTTTATTAATTTTTACGAGGTGTGTTATGATAACGTTCTTTTATAGCGCAAAAGGAAATGTGATTAAGAAAAGCTTAATTTAATTACGTTTTCATGTTTAATAAAGTTTTAACATATAAAATCATTTTTCTTTATCTATTCGCTGATGTAATTGTGTATAAGATAATATTATATCATTTCGACTCCTTTAATTATTTATTCTAGTTGATAGGTCTTAGAAGTACCATAATTGCAGTTGGACAGCAGTTGGTAATGTTCGTTGTAATGTACGAATCGTTCTCTTGAGGTATACGGGCACTCGTTGAGTATTCACTTCAGCACGGATAGTAATAGTACTTGAAGAATAGTCAATGTCAGTTGAAACTACTTGCGGGTTATTGCCTCTGTCGGTAGGACGACAGGATATTTACTCTATACGTATGCAATGTGAATTTCATATCTATAGGAGAACGTACGATAGCCGATAAGTTCGAGTGACAATAAAGCTACATATATATATACATAATTCTGAATTCAGAAACTTATTCACTTATGAAACAGTAATTATTAAGAAATGTTAAATCTCATTAAAATGTGTGATTGCCATTGTTTGCTTATTTGTACTACTCATATATAACTTTACGCATATATGGACTTTACAACACTAACTACTAATACTATTGTAATAAGTGCAGTAAGTTTTAATCCAATATTTAATTTCAATGATGTTTAAAATAATTGCTCAATTATAAGTACAATTAAATAGTAATCGGCATTATATTACTGGGCACTTCATTACTCACTATGGTATTAGTTGCGTTGTAGCCGTCACATTATTAAGTCAATCAGCGTTTAAATTTCATTAAATTTGCCACTGAATGCCAGATATATGTGTGATTTCCTTTAATGAACAATTTAGTAATTGACCTAAAAATAAGTCCTTCCCTGAAGTTTGCTTTGGTAGTCAATAATTACTGAATAACGTAAAGCATCCGTTCATTCAAACATTCGTAGTAGGTATCACTTCCAGTTTGAAACGCTTCAAAACTGATGCAATTTCTACCTATTCATTAATTATCAATTAAAAGTCCCTCTGGAGTGCTTGGTCTACGTGCAGGTGTCCCTTGTCGATGTAAATAAATAGCCGAAGCAGCGGAACGTGGCCGATAGCGAAACAATGGATAAGAGAGTTCTGGTGCAGAATTTGAAGCCGTGAAAGCATTGAAGCGAAAGGAAGGAAGAGTAGGGAGGAAGATACCGTATAAGTAGTATCCGGTCAGGTTGCCTTCCATAAGGGCCTAATGGAGGCTGCTAGCCTCTGCATAACACACATTCAACTCATACCGAGCATGTGGGATAGCGTATAACTGCAATTTCACATGCAAAAGTTATTACCTCAAATTGTCTGAAAATTGTGCTGCCTTCCTCCTGCCAGGCTCGTCTGATGCTAGTTGCGACAGGCGCGAAGCCATTTTCCGTGCCCTAGGAAGTAGACGATGTCGTGTGCCTGTGGTTGTCCTACCTTTCTTCAGCGCAATAAAAGCACTGAACGAGAAAAGAGGCGTCGGATAACAGGCATCTCGCTTTTCGACGGATAGCACGGGTCTTCGCCGCTATACGTGCCTGACATGCAAAGGGTGAGATGCATACGTGCTTAACCCCCAGAAAACTACAGTGAAAATGCGCGTATTTATTCGGTGACATTATTCAAGCATTGCACTTTGTTTATTTATACAACTGTGCCCTGTTTCGAATAAAATAAGCGACTGGATTTCGAGGTGACGCTGCCTGAGCGTTAGCCCCGAAAGATGTCTATGCTGAAATCCACAGAATTTTAAATCGAAAAGCGCGCATACGCTTACGTTTTCTGTATTCTAGACGAAATTTATACAATTGCTTGGAAATAGTGCAGTTTACGGCAGTTGCTTCAAATACCGCACCGTAGACACTTCATACTTCAAATACGCAGGAATAATCAATGTCTTTTTCTTTTCAGAGTTACCATTGCGATTTTGAACTGAAAGATTTTTCGTATAGAAACTTAGATTTAAAATGTTTTAAAATAAGATTGGTTTAATTATTGTGTCTTTATTGATGGTGTCAATATGTTCATGTGTCAAAATTTGACCATACACAAAGACTATGATTCGTTACATTATTTATTAAGAGTCCTAGAAATGCTTTATTTTGATGATAAAGTAAGACTAATTCATTGAACGCGAACCAAGGCAAAACAAACAAATGAAATATGCAGATAGTAACTTCCTCGAAAATAAACTTACCAGAAAATGCAAAATAGCAGAAGTAACGTATTTTATTTACCCATGATGCCCAAGTGACGTCCATTTTCCTGCGCCGTCCGAAAATTTGAAAGTCCGTTTCGTGTCCCATGGGCAAATAGATTCTGCTTGAATGTACATTTTGGATTTTGTGCCCAATGATAATCTCGCAAGTATTCTTATTGCGAGGAGTGACGAGCTAGCATATCTGTATCTCATTCAGATAATTCGTCTAGTTTGATTAGCAATTAATTTGATTTGATTAAAAATATCAGAGTCTCGATTTGAATGCAAAACATCTAAGAATGTATTAATATTAAAAAGAACGTTATAGTATATTATTCACCAAGGAGTAGATTAAACTACTTTCACAAGAAAGATTAAACTACTTTTCCAGGAATAAGATATTTATTATCTCTAATTCTCTCTCTTAATATACACATATGTACAAATTAATTTTATAAGAATGGAAATTTATCATATTTACTGTCAATTGACATTTTTAGCAACAAATTTATTTGTCAATTTTTATAATAATTGTAATAAACAAATGAATTTAACCTAATCTGCCTTTAAATCGATCGCAATAAAACGCTGCGGTGAATAATATAAATTAGGGGGTATTTTTTAAGTATTTGTTTCCTAGTAACTCCGAACATAAGATACAGCAGATGGCGTGACGAATATCGCGTTTTCCCAGCAATTATGCGCGACGGTGGGGCATTCGTACTACACTTGCAATCATCAGAAAGGGTTATAACGTCTGATTCCAAGTAAAAGAACTGGTTTCTATTACGCCAAAGTGTGAAATTCTGCACCTGTGAGCAAATGCATGATAATTTAACAGTTGTACAATAGCCCATATTAAAACGATTTTCTTTATTCCCGCATATATCGGAATATATACGTGAAAACTGCTCTTTTTTTAAATATTCTGAATATATTAAAAGGTAAAAAATAATAAGGAATTCAATATTCGGTATTTAATCGCTTATAAATATTTTCCGGATTTCTAGAACATTTTTATGAAAGATAATTTATTATTATTGTCTGTATAATTCTAAGGCTTCTTTTTTAAGAAAATTTTATTTCATGTTTTCATTGCTTTCTTGGGTATGCTTTTTTAATGCCTTATTTGGAAAAGGACTACAAAATTAAGCTACTTTAATCAAATTGGAACAGTTATTATCATAATGCAATATATTATAATATTAATGTAAAACTTTCATTTAATAAGTGTCATTTAAAAATCGGAATGTCTTTTTATTTCGAAAAGTAACTTTTGTAAATACAAATTAACAGATTCTGTTTTAATAATATATTCTCTTATAAAACTATCGTCAATAAACGATACTTAGAAATGTCTTGATTGACGCTATGACACGTAACAATGTTAGTCGTGTCATCAATCATTGCTTTCCGTAATGGAGTATATATAATCCTAACACTCACGGAGAAAAATATTTAGCGGAAATAGGTAGAATTCTGTGTAATTCAACTAATCTCATTAAAATAGTGACAACAAATATCATATTTTTATTTTAGTAATACTTGTCTCGATGAAATATTGTGAACAGGTTAATTTTCTCGGTAAAAGGACCATATAAGATAATTGTCAATATGCCTATTTTCTTTCATTGCTTAATTCAGGGATTCGTAGCTTGATAATAGTCCATTGAATTTATTTTATCAATCAGCCATAAAGCTGTATCTGATTTATTTGTCAGTAAATTTATAATACACGAAATAATAAATTTACAATACATTGCATTGGAAAATTACGACAAATGTATGTAATTCTGCTAACATTATTTATTGCTACGCGTATATTGATATTCGATCAGCTTGAGTGTCTGATTGCCTCTCGTTAGTTCTGAATATAATACGCCAGGTGTCTCCATCATAAAATTAATTGTTTTCGTGTTTACAGTAAACAACAATTAATATATATATATATATATATATATATATATATATATATATACGCGTATAAATGTCATAAATAATTTTAAATATACAAATCGATTAATTTTTTATTCGATTTTAATATTCTATCTTCAATTTTATTTTAAATTCCCATTAGTTGTATATTCGTAATATCGATGTACTTACTTCATTTTTTATATACTGTTAATTGAGTAGTAGAGTAACTGCGCATCGACCAATATATACTAAAAAAAATAATTATTGTTGGACTAACCATACTGTAGTTGACACAACCATTCACATGATTGTCGCAATAATTTCTATTTGATAAAACCATAGTATGGTTGCTCCAACAAAAAGTAATCACATGTATACGAAAATTGATAGCTTAATTTTTCAAGCTGTTTTCTTGTTGACGTGATATGTTCAATTTTAACATAGAAACCCTCTATTATAGAGAAGTTTTAGTAACTTTAATAAACCTTAATAAACTTTAGTAACTTTAGTAAATTTATCTTTAGTAACTTAATGTTGTTATATTTAATAACTCATTGAATTAAATAAGTTTAAGTATAAGCTCCAAAAAGTGTCAATTTATTGGATGTTACTTTTAATATTTCGCTTTACTATTTTCGTAAAGCTCCATCGTATACTGTGTCAAACTTCAAAAGCAGAGTACACATAGTATTGACGAGGTATGTGCAAACGATTATAAAACAACATTTCTCATTATATACATGAACTTGAAACGAAAATGAAGATAGAAATATAACGGAATTAACAAACAATTTATTTATGTGTAATAAATATTATATTTTATATCCCATTACAATTGTTCAGGATATTTATTGAGCATCACAGCTGCTTCAAGTCTTTCATCCTATTCGAGCGTTTATTTTCTCATAATTTTGATCCATAATCTGATTTAATTCTTTCACTTCTGAAAATAAAACTTTTAATTAGAAATTCTTCTGAACTATTTTCCCGTTTTCGTTTTTTTGGAGTTACATAATAACTTTGAGGATTAATTTATTCTATAATTTGGATAGTTAATTTATTACTTTTACCTAACATCGCCTTAATTTGAATTGAAAAATCTACTCCATCCGTATGGTTCATTTTGCTGACGATAGGAGATAACTTAATTTTAAATGTCACTTTAAATTCTTCTTGGAGAAAGAACCACTTTATGAAGAAAGTTTTGATGATAAGAGAATTTCCTCCTAGTGAAAATCGACAAGTATAACAGAAAATAATAAGTTTAATTTCCAGACCAATTTGTTTATCCCTAATCCACATAATAATTCTATTCTTTATATCATATCCAAATAGTTGTGTCCGTTTTAAATGCAATGCCATACATAATATCATATCTTTACGTCATCATGAAATACATCGATAATATTTATTACTTTAATATAAAGTACGGAATCATTATTATTGATAAATATAAAATTAATTTATTAAATGAAATTTCTAGATTTCACATTTCTCTACTTCAATTTGAAATTACATCATCAAATAAATGCTGTGTCCTATTTTACATTTGCTGGAGTAGATACGAACATAAATCTGAATATGTATCAAATATCAACTAAAATTCTTAATTGCGTTTTATAAAACGCTGTTTCATAAAATGATTATTTCAAGCGAAACACTTAAGTTTTGTTGACGAATATTTAAAATTTTACTGTAACAGCTGAGTTGTTGAATTTATGCATGCGCGATTCTTCGATAGAATCAAACTTGACCATTTATAAAATTACAACACACACACACGCACGCACGCACACACATACACATACACACACATATATATACGTATACAGATGTGAAAATTGGATATAGTGCTTCGATTAACGGTATAAAAAATGGTGGTATAAAATAGACAATCACGTGTAAACCATGGGTAATTGTCTTCTCCAAAGACTACGTTGATTAACAGTCATATATTCGTGATATATATTTCTATTATATTTATCCATGCACATGTTGAAAGTTATATTCTCAATGCAAGTATAATCTAAAATTATGCTATTATGTAACACGTATGTAAGCAAAAGTTATAAGAAATAGCGTTTATTTGTAAAATACGTTTACAATAACAGAGGATACTACAATGTGTTCAATTTATTAATCAAAGTTATCACTGAACATAATCCAACTTTTATAACTTACTGACTGTATCTAGCTTATAAATCATGTGTATACCTAAGAATACTGTAAAAATCGTTTACTATTGTCGCTAATGACCATGATGTCGATGCGACACTAAATAAAGACATAAAAAAAAAAGTTATCACTGACATTTAGAAATCCAAATCCTATATTAAGTTTTATATATTTAGGAATTTAAATAATGGTATATACTATTGTTCCCGCAATTAAATTATTAAAGTCCCACTAAATTATATGGGCATAATTTATATTACATTATGATCTCAGCATAATTTATTCTAAAAATTAAAAGTGTGGTTTCATTGTATAAAATTACATTTTTCGTCCAATTAAATTTTTCTGTAACGAAGCAATGTAATTTATATTAGAAAATTACGTAAGTTTCTATTAATTTTTTCTGCCCTTTATGATAAAAGTAATAGAGCCCAGAAAAAATATCCATCAGCAATTGGTCTTATTTTCTGCTATGAAATGGAATATTCTGTTTTAATGAAAATGTCCCATCAGAAAATGTAGTTTAATTTATTTCCATATAATGCATGCGATTTTTCTTATATGGTTTTTCAATTAATATCAGAGAAAAACGTATTTATAATAGCGTATTAAAATTAAGGAAAGTTATAAAGCGTCATTTCCATATATATATAGACTTTTTATAATTTCAGTATATATTTGTAACGCAATGAAGTTCAATACATCATAACTGGAATGCCATTGGGAATTATTTATTAAATAAATTTGAAAGTAAATGCTTTTTCGCACGTTCAGTTATGAGCTTGATCGATATCCATTTACTTCCTGTGAGTATATGGTAAAATTAAATTCAGGTGCAAATACCCAATGGTTAAAGAAGACGGAACGAAGAACTGTTAAAATATTATCAAAGAATTATAATAGAGAATATATAAAATGACGAATTTCATAAATTGTGAAGGAATAAAATAACAAAATAAATAAAAATTATCATGTGCGTTAAACAAAATAGGTAGAAAAATGAAACATTATAGTGGAATACTTAATGGAAGTATTGGAAATATTAAAATTAATGAAGGCGAACACGAAGTTGTCTTTTAATGGCGGAATAAAGGAAAATAATATATCGTAAAATTTGTAATATCGTAAGTTCGTGAGAAAATTGGAAAATGTTGTACTATATTTTTAAATAAATTGTTAAATAGTTAAATATACTTTTCTCTGCTAGGTTGGATAACCCTTTGAATGTTTTTATCCCAAAAAGAAATCGATAATTATCATGTGATAATGATCATGACTAATTGCAGGAGATTACAATTGTTTATTTATTATAATCGTTCACTCTTGATATCTGGAACACCGAACGCGGTGCAAAAGTTTTCATTAAGTCATTTGAAGTCGCGTAGCTGCAATTATTTTCCGGTACCATTTTTCCGGAATGGTTTAATAGGTGCACTACGTGATATTTCACAGGCTTCGTAAAAAAAAATAAAAAAACTGGCAGTTTTGCCGTACCAGCAGGGGCACGCGTTTAATATAAAACACATTTGCCAAAAATAAATTGTGGAAAATACAGAATATATATGTATATAGTACCGTCGGTATGAAGGAAAATATAGGTCAATTGTAACCCGTATATAAGGCTGCCTGCTACCTATATAGGTAAGTTAAATTCCATTCTACTCGCCCTTCGCCGTTGAAGTAAAAAAAAGAGATGCCGAGCCTTTCTTTATTCTTTCAGAAAAGCGCAGGAGAGAAACACCGTAAGTCGTAAAACTGTGAGCTCGTTGATTAGACTTAATAAAGAAAAATTATGCAAACACAAGTCCGACTGTACTCAAGGGCATAATTTCAAAATTTCATAATTATAATTATCAAGATTTTATATTATATTACGTCATGTTCAGTTTTCAAAAAATTACAGACCATTTCATATTATTTAAGACATTAATGTATTTTCATTTTAAACTTCTTTTCCTCAAATAAATATAATGCTAATTTCTCATTTGTTACTCGAATATTTTTTTTTTTTTTATTTAAGCATTGAAGCTTCCATTGAAGCTTATATCAGCTGTACATAGATATACATTCATCAAACAATTGTATATTACATCTAAAAATATTATTATTATGAATCGATTAATTTATGTTCTGCAAAAAAAAAAAAAAAATGACTAAGAATAAACTTTATAACAAGTAATTATCGAGTTGAAGTCAACCGTTTTCATATTTATGGTTGAAGAACTTTAAGGAATATATATTAATATTTGAGCGATCGCACGTACATTCAGAAAGTAAGACGCACTTGATAGCATGCCGCCCAAATAGGTCATTATAAAGTGCGTAAATAAAAAAATCCCAACAATAAGTCACCATGTCGTTTGACTATAAGAACGAAAGTGTTATTAAGACTCTTATAGAATATATATATATTTATTATAGGACTTTTTTTGTCGTGTGGCTATTTACAAAGACTTTTGGCTCTTACGAGGACGGACCTCGTAAACTTCACTTATGTAAATGGCTACGTAAAATACTATTCTAACACATATATATATATTATTTGTCAAGTTCGATTATCATTCACTCCAATGCGAATAAATAGAAATAATCAAAGTGGTTCATTATTCTTAATTTACACTACATTTTGATGCTTGTGATGTGCCAATAATTTTATGCTAAATATTACATGCTTACATATGTACACGCTCAAAAACTTTGTAAATAACAATTTCCTCCTGCAGATTTTGCATACAGATTTATCATGTCAAACAGAATAATTTGCATCAGCGTAATTCCAGAAGTTTATCAATCTTCGTAACAAGACTTGTCCTAAATTCTAATTCACATCCGAGTTTCTGTAATTTATCTTTTAAGTGTAATGAAATTTTTGCCTTTTCGGAAGCATGCAATATAACCAAATAGCAAGCAATATAAACAAAATCTTATAATCGATAGATGACACTGTTCAGTTAAATATTTTTATTGCTCGCATTGTTAATGCTTATTCTTTAACGGTTGTTTAGTAGCCGTATTCTTTCAGGAAATATCTAAGTTATGTACAATTTGACATCATTTTGAAAAACAGAATATAGTGATTAATAAAAAATGTCGATAAACTTTATAAAAGTAAATAAATGAACAAATATATTTAATAACGTCTAAAAATGAATGAAATTACAGAACAATTGATTTCAAATATAATTGTAAACATAGTTGATAGAAAAAAATAAGTATCAGAGAAAAAAGTCATTAGGAATTGAACAGCCATACTTTACAAAATAGTTACAGGTGAAATGCGGGATCGCAAATGAACACTTATTCGAAGCTAAATTTAAAATATTGCTTATTACAATGTTAATTTTTTAGTTCATTAAATTATATCATATGTTTAATGTTAAAATATAATTTCTGTAAAAATCACTTTAAAAAATATTGATGACTGATTGATACGAATGAATGAAGTTGATAACAAATTAGGTAATTGAAAAAATGGAGAAAATGATCCAAACATTTTTAAATTTATAAATATCAGTAAAAACTAATAACCATTATATCTCATAAGAAATAACAATTATAACAAAATCATCATGCTTAAAAAAAATAAATTTATATGCAAGGGCAGTTAATCATATATCCGCATCTAAAATGCAAACAATTTTCCGAGTATTGCCTTTTCCTCAAAAACAACACCTCAAATGTATGATTTACCGTCAAATATCTGGCATCGCAGTTTTATGAAATATTTATTAAACATAAGTCATTCTTTGATATTCTCCCAACAACAATATAAAAACTAGCATCCTGCGGTACTAAATCAGTTGAAGTTGTGATCGTTCCAGCGATATTTCATTCACGGATATGAATAGCTACACAGATATCTAAGATAGTAACTCTATTGACAATCGATTCGATGAAATAATTCGAAATATGTAAAACGAACGGAAGAATAGTAGCGTACGAAGAACAATGAAAGTCGTAACTGATAGCAGTGATAAACTATATGGACGATTCCTCGTTTCGCGGTTTTACTCCTGAAGTTACGGAACGAATGCCAATGATTTGTTGAACAGTAATTTACTGTTTGTGAACAATGAAAATCGCGTACTTACTTTGAAGAGCACCTATAGTAAATAGCCCAGGCCACATTTCAAGCTTCAGTTCATTCGACGGTATGTGATTGTTGATATTTCTCCATGTGTCAATTCTTTCTCTTTCGTACTTCTATTTGGATCAGTATAATATACATATATTCCCATTCGCTGGCCTTTGCGTTTCTGTCCCTTGATGTGTATGTTCACGTCATTCCGTCTGTTCCCTATCGTAATATACGGATTTTTTATTAATCGGATATTAAAAGGTGATGTTAAATATTAATTATTTTACTTAATAATATATAGCAGGCTGTGAGATTACGATTCTACTACTTTACGATTACTTCTTTACAAAAATAAAATTTAATTGATACCAATTTTTTTTTATTGGCAGAATTTTAAAGTACTAGCTGTAGTAAAGTATATATCTGACTAAAGATCAAAAAGTAAACCACATCATACAAATTATGATTGCAGTCAATTAAAGCACTGATGGTTAAACGTTATTATCATCAATATTTTAATATATTTTATCTGAAGACTTAAAATATATGTTGTTATGTTACTTTCATCTATATTTTCATCTGTATATTTTATTTGATTATTCATTATGAATTATGTTAACGATTCTTATAAATATAATAAAGTATGCAAATGCAATCAATACAGCTCATATTGCAATATGACCTAAATGTGCTATCTCGGTGATTATACGATTAATCCAACGGTTTGTGTTAACAGCATGTTTACATTGTATATCCTGTTTGGATGGCATAACATGGGCGAGCGAGTGTAGTATACCTATATAAGAATATCTTGTTAAAAAGAATGCTCGCTCCTGATTGGCCGTCACTATAATTCTGAAAAACACAGTACTAACTTTACGAAATTCTAGAAATGGCACTACTTTAGTTCATTCTTATATTATACACTTATCTTATATTATTTCTGCATCAAGTCCTATGTAAATTTTGCGATATAGGTCCAGATTGCGTTCTAGTGAAGTCAGCGAAAAATACTATGAGAAGCAAACAAAGTAGACAGTTCCATTATCGTGTTACAATTTCATAATCATACCATTTTAATGGAATAAAAAGAAAAGCTATAAAATTCCTGATAGTCAAAATTAAATGTATATTTTATTTGTTAATAACAATTCTTCAATAAATATTTTATTGTTTATTTCGAGTACGCCGTCATTATTGTGGAATAGAACTTTAGTAACAACAAGCACCGCTCCAATAAATCTAAAATTCGACTGCGATAATTGGATTTCACATTGCAATTATCCTTGTCGAAAGACAAAACCCTGAAAATTTGTATTTGAAAATCTACTTGTAATCAAAACACAGAACAGTAATAGATTCATCTCTTTCGAGATATCTGTAATGTATGTAACGTGCCTATTTTACCACTTTCAATGAACGTTCTTTCGATATATCGCTTTCGCGAGCTTCGAAACCTACTGATAATTGCATTTTACACAGCACTGACACCATCGACACTGGATAATCTGAATCTCATCAAGTTTCTATAAATATGCTTGAAAGTATGCATATATATACTGGTCATCGTATCGATTAAATGAGGAAGTTATATGTAGGGATACACCTAGAGTCTTACGGTGGTACAACGTCATTTTGATGCAATGCTTTAAAGAGATAACTTTATCGATGAGATATTGATTTTTAGATATAACTTTTTATCAAATGAACCCATCAAGGCAGTAAATGATTGCTGAAGAGATCCATAGTAAGGTTTGAGTAAACGTAGTTCGAGTTTATTAGCCTTAGGTATCTTGATTGAATGGAACATGCATAATATGCTGAATAGCCGATTCGATATTAGTATTCATCATTCGCCTAGATATTTTTTACCAGTGAAAAATCTATTATTATACTGATAATTGAATCCCAAGTTAAACTGCGTTATTTTCTTTCCTAACAAATATTACATCGTAACCAAGATATTTAATGTAATATAAGTGATGATATGTAATTAATTACCGTGAAATTACAACTAGTATTGACTTAATCGAAACAACAAAAATAAGAAAATAGATTTTATCAACATGATAAAATCTATTTTTACTTGTTCCTTATTAAACGCATATCATTGATAATTCACAGTACCAGTACCAGATGAACAAACGAGCGAGTCTGGGGCATGTAGGCCAGGCTTTAATGCAAATTATGTGCCAATAATACAGCCTATCTTTTGTGTATACTGAGACGATATTCCATAAAGCACATCTGTGTAGCTCATAAAATATTCTGCGTCACAATTCTCGTGGATAGGGCAGCGGGGCTTCGGCTCGGCTGTGGTTAGTCACGTGTGTCAAATAGGAAACCTAAACAGATTACATGCTGATTGGCCAGGTCGGAAAGAACCAATCTCTCGTTCTATCTCACCCATTCACCCCACGCCCTTTCTCGGTTTCTCTCTTTCTCTCGTTCACAGTTTATCAAGGGGTCTCAGTTCTCGCGTTCCCATTCTGCTACAGCGTCAGTATCTCTGGTTATGTAAAATCCTCTTATTCTGAATCTCCGTCCACGAATCTCATCACGTTGCGAATCCTGACAAAGGGCAACAGATGCGCGAACTAATTTTTCTACCCTCTTGGCAACTACTATGCAGAAAAAGGTCCCTGGGTAGAAATGGACTTGATCTCGCGTACAAGCGTTACATATCGGACAAGGCCTTTAAGAAATGTAATGCTAAATCTAAGGCTAAGAGAGGACATTCAAGAAAATAAAAGGTAACCAAGGGTAATATCTACCAGGGGTATGCGTTTAATGGGTATCTCTACATAGAACATAAAAAATTCCAACACAAGAGGGACACCTTCCGTAGTTTCCGAGATTCGACCTTCCATTTCGTATCAGCTAGATCCATTGTAGGGTGTGGGTATGGCGTTATAGGATTTTTAGGGGTCGACAGAACCTAGGGGCGTTGAAATTTAATGCCCTCGAAACTGCTAGAACGAACTCTGATGCTGCGGATTACCGCGCGAAGTTTCGAATTTAAAGGATATAAAACTATAGTGCCGTAAAATGTATATCACGGAACATTTAAAACTTGGAAATTGGCAATAGGGATCGGACGCTACACACCTAACTTCCATACTGCCAATGGTACTAGTGAGGCAAATTCCGTTGAAATTATTCACATTGAAATGGAGTAGATATGGCTTTTCACATAGCTGTTATCATCACTGCGTCTATAAAATACCTTCGATGCTCATGAGAGTTCTAACTCAAATTTACGTTTCATTTGATAAACTATACGTATTACATATTGAACGAATTTATTAGTAAATATACATACATAATACATTCAGCAGGTAATACACCGTCAATAAATTATTAAAATAATTATTTGTATTAAATAATTTTCTAGGACTCTAATACCTACACGTTTTGGATTAGAATATTATGTTATTAATAACGATAGTTCCTCACACAGTGTTTGATGTTTATAAAACTGCTGGCCCTGTATAAGAATTTTTACTAAAAATATAAATTATTATAAGTTAAAATAATCGACATCAAATTGGCACACATTAGTCCAAATTACAGAAATGATATAATTGAACCTAATAATTAATAGAAAGTACATCCTGTCTTTGCATGTAATTGCGAAATATTCACAGCATTAAACGACGTACGTTGTAGATCTATATAATTAACAAGGATATATTTGGTGAAAGAAGCAATCATATATAGTGCTGCTAATTCAGTTATCCCACTTTGGTCTTTCTCATGACAATTTTCCGTAAAGATAATATCGTAATAACTATTAGTTGAAAGGATGCTTTACATTTAACAACCTCCAAAACTTAATGATAGACTTAAGGTCTTACTTAAAAGATAATTACGTATGACCTTTGCAACGACTTCCACTGGTTGTAATGTAATATACAGAAATTACATTGCATGCTCTCTATTCAGACATCCGAAATCTGCATTTGAGATTGTATAATAAATTGCCTTTTATCTAAATGAGATTTTCTTTTGTAATCGCTGACGGGTTAAGCACCTTTTTGCATTAATCACGCAAAGAAAACAAAGAACAACCTAGTTCCGACGATCACAATTCTTTATCTGAAAATAGGCTAATTTATGTCCGTCATATATATTCAAACAGACTAATATTTATTAACTAATTATTTTTATTAACTATACTTTATTAACTATATAATATGTGAGTACATGTGTTCATTACCAACCAATCATTAGGCCTATAAGGTTAAAATGAAGAAAATTGCAGCGTTCAAGCAAGTGAAATATTATTACATGATATTACAAAGGAGCGAATATTTACCTATAAGTGCAGATCAATGTTTGACGCTTGGTATATGATTTTATTCGTTTCCTTAAGTTGAAGAGAAGGAATTTATTAAATCTCGTGTAAAATTGCAATAAATAAACGACCGCTTAAAATAACAGAAGATGGATCAGAGAAAGATAGCTAGCCATCATCAAGCTAAATTTATATTCTGCAGCTTTGTCGTTTACGAAGTCCAAATAGGAACGTAGTTAGTTCCTTCATGTAGAGCGAAAAGGAAGTGAGCACTTTACGTTTGGTACAAACTTCCGTTATGGTGAAACGAATGAAGTCGGAAGAGTACGTAAATCCATATAAGATAAACGGCCCAGTAGCCGAGACCAGAACCCGAACAAAAATTGGATTTTTATTATTAATAAGCAAAATTTTAATTTTACTGGGGAAATTGAACGATATAATAATAACAATAAGCAAATACTTGTAATACATTTTCGGAGACCTGATATCATTGATTTCTAATGTGACATATAATTTTCAATTATTGTAAGACATTATCGATTTTTGCAGATTTCTGTTAAATAATTTTTTTTTTAAATTTATTCCATGTTCGCCGTTATTACTATAGATTTGTATTGTTCATCAGGCACTTCGCAGTAATGTTCAATAAATAGAAGAGATTTCATTATTTTCAAGTAAAAGAAACCTCGCGTTATGGACATATTTTAAAAATCTTCCGTTGACCCAGTTGGGATTTTACTTCAATAAAGGATCATTTCCGGGGCACGATCAACGGAATAAAGCCTTGTGAAATCCATTATAGTTTTCAACTTTCGTACGCATCATGAATCTTAAAGTACTTTTTCGTCAAGCCGATACACCATTGTATTTCAAAAGTCGCCTGCATATTCAGAAAGTTTGAATTTTTTCCATTCACAATTTTTCTCGTACTTTGAAAGTTCTTGATCGATATCCTTAGATGTAAAGGAGTAATCTTTTAAAGAATAATTTCAACTCACTCTTGGTCGATGAATAAAATATTTTGTGAGACTTATGTAATGCAAATTTAAATGCATTCTATCAACTTTAGTTCTAAAGTGTTAAAGAAAATCATAACCATTTTCCTTCTTAAAAGTTTTGCTGCTACTGTAATAAATTAAAAAAATGTTTCCGGACTGTAATTTTGATCCAGATTTAGTTTAATGATATATCGTTTTAAACGTATTTCTTTATACTCTTAAAAAGTTTGTTTTTAAAACAATCACTGGTTTTTAATCAAATTCAAATTAAATCTTAGCTGTTTTCTCTGCTTTATCTGTTGGTCCCAGCAATATATATGGGTGTTTAAGATATTAAACCAGTTAAAAAAATATACTTTAACAAATAATGCCGCATAAAATATTGTAGGCATTAAGGAAACGAAATAGGACTTTTTTGTAAAAAGACAAATTAAAGAGGCATTGGATCACCATAAATTCTACTTCTACAGAGAATAGAAATTATGGTACTTCTATTCTCGTTTACGCTACTTAATAAAAGCAATTTATTATATTCATTGACATGAGAATTCTCCAATGTGATGTATGTTCGTGATGAACTTCTGTATGTCTACTTGAATGACTGATCTTTCATTTATCAGCTCCACAATTTCTATTTAAATTCAAGAAATCTTCTATGATAATTTAGCATTTAAAAATCAAAATTCATGTCGCCATTGTAAATATTTTTCCACCTTTAATTTAATTTTCTATTAATTTTCAATTAGTCGTCTTTATATACGGCATACTAGTGCGTGCTTGACACCCCTTCAAAACATTTCTAGTGATTCCCACTTTAATAAATCACCACTTACGAGGTATTAAGAAAGTGTTAAAAAGTAATTGACTTGCGTTTTTTACTTATATCCATCGCTTATTATCAGTTTACGAAGTGAGTAGAGGCCTACTGTAAGGTCATAACAAAATATTTGATTAAACCTTATATTTAAAATTTCGTGGTTTCCTAAATAAAAAAAAAAAAGAAAGTATGGAAGGCACGAAGGAAGGAGTGGGCCAGAGTAATGGCTACAAATAGAGCCATTTATTGCTAAATTTATTGGAATTAGTTCAACTTTAAAGTAAAATATTTGCTACCATGACATGAAAATGACAAACATTTAAGGCATGCAATGGCATTGGTAAAATGTTATTTTTGTGTCATTTTTTTGTGAAAATCTTTGCTTGCTATACATTTGCTTAGTAGAATTATTTTGAAGGAGTAAAACCTGCAAATAAGTTAAGGTATCACTTTAAAACAACTTAGAAACTTGTATATTAGTGGTAAAATCAATTTACAGATACCGTTCAATGCGTGTGTCTTAATCAACCCCACTTAAAGTTGATATGTTTCATATTCTCGAATAACCCCGGATAAGACTTCCAAATCGTCATTAGTTGGCAGTGAACATGACTTTCGTCTAACGACCTTTTTGAACGACGTTTCTCTCTAAAGGTATAGTTACAAATGGAAAGCTAGCGCGATAACAAAGATTTAAGTTAGTCTTATCTCCTCCTCCTCGGTTTTGCTCGTATTTGCTCTCGTATTCTCTTTTCGTCGTCCGCTTCGGCGCGCTATATAAGGATCAATCGCTAACCTCGGAAACTCCGGGGATTTCAATTCAGGACCTACGGTCCAAGCAGCCACGTCTATTGGCTGGTTTTCGTTTTTTCTTCGTTTCTGGCCCTTATCTTACGAATGAGCTGTTTGAAACCCGGGGATGAGCTGACCGAGATGAACGGAACAAGGCGGTGAATGAAACGAGCAACGAACGTCGAAGGACCAAAGTTCACTGAAAAGGTAACCCTACGAAGAACAGGTGTGCATTGAGCGTGATGGATGACGTCCTGCGGGATGTATTACAACGTCGTGATCCCGACAAGGACAAATAAGCTGCATACTAAAATAAAAAGGATTAACGGAAGCGAAAGATAACACTTACAAATAGGTGGAGCAAAATTTTCAGGACATTTGTACTTTAGTGTTTAATGAATATTTCAGATGTGTATCATAGATATTGATAAGTTATCCATATTTCAGTAATTTTTAATTAAAATATTCGTTTCATGGTTAGAAACAATATAGGGTGGAGTTCATTTTTTAAATTACTTTATCTTTCGTCGATTTTTTAAAGTTCATGTTCGACTGAATATGCACATCAGGGGAATCACTGACTCATCTAATATGTAATAAATAATTACACAGGGAAAAACGATAAATGGAAGTTTCCATTTTCGACCATAGATATGATATGTAAAAATAATCGACCCACTACATGAGTCCACATGCTGTAAGAGTTTATTGCGATAGAAATGATTTACACATTTCAATTAATTTTGTCGTGAAAGGTGACATAAGTAAAAAAATCATAGTCTATTTCGTTTTTGTAAACTTTGTAATTGACGAAAGTGATGGAGGTGACACCTTGGCAACTAAAATCTTGAGACTGTGGGAGGATGTGGATTGATATATACGGTCAATTGACATAAAAACTACAAATCTCAAGTATATATTTAAAATGAATTCAGTAATTCCATCTATTTCAAACACCACATACTCGAATCGCATGATCGTTTTAAAGGAGTTAAATGTGTTCTGTATTTATTAATATCAAAAATACAGCCATCACACAGTGTTTGACTAATAAGTTGCCATTTCCATGTACAATTTAATTATTGTTTAAATTACATTCCGGTTCCATAATATGTATGAGAAACAATGATATAAAGACGATGAAATTATTACACCGTAATTGGAACAAAATTGTACCCTATTCTACATATATGGTCTAACTATAAAAGAAATTTATACACCCGAGAGCATTATGTACATGATGAAAATTGCTTGAATTAAAATGTTTTCATTACAAAAAATTAATCTCGATAAAAATGGTATATTAAAGCAGTAACTATGTGGAAGTCGTGATTAGCTGCACTTTCCATAGGTTAACTCGGTGGAGAAGAATTTATTCATATGTTTTAATTTCTAGAAGTTAAAATTTCCATTAGCAATTAGATGTACTTAACTAATTACGTCTGCAAACTGGAATAGTCTTCAGGAAAACGTATGTAATGTGGATGCAATTTATTGTCAAAAGTAGTTTAATCTGATTCATAATTTAGTTTTCGGAGTTTCTATGAAAGCTTTGACCCACAGCAATTCATCGCATGGCGCCGTGCCTCCTGAAACCAACGATCAATTTATTTTGCTCAAGTTCTCGTGTATCTTGTATCCTATAAATAAAACTGCGGGCTACCCTTGTCCTTATTTTCATTGTAATAAATTTTGTTACGTAATCCGTTACTCGACGTCGAACGATGTACAGCATGGCCATTAGACCGATAATGATCTATTTAAAACATTGAGTATTTAAGAAGGAAACGACGAATAAATATGTATAACTATGATTTTTAAAGTGTTCATGTAATGAAATTTTTCTCATACCGATAACAGTCATATAATCTGTGCAGAAGTGGTTATCGTGTTTACCACTAAATAATTTTTTTAGCTAATTCTTAGACAAGTCAGATATTTACCATGTTAAAAGCATAGGAGAAATGGATAGTGTAAGAAAAAAAATGGACAAATTTCTACTAGGGTTAATTGAAAAAGTCTACAATCATATTATTTTTAACAGTCCGCAAAAAGTTCACAAAACAAAGTTTTCCAACAATGGTGCAGGTTAAAAACGATTTGCTTCTTGATGGCTTTCATGACTTTAAGAATAGCTTGGCGAAACGCCAAGTAGGTATCGTCATCTGCAAAAAAATGCGCAAAAAAGTCCTACATTATCGTTCTAATTCGTTTCGCGAGTCCTTTTGTACACATCTGAATTAACAACGGCTTTCCATTAAAACCGAAAAAATTTGTCTTGTCTCTGGAAGGTATAAGAGATGAAAATAGCTCATATACATTTTATTCAGATAATGATGTCTTTTTTTTCATATCACATTTAGTAAATAGATTAAAGACACATTTTAAAGAGCTAATTACTAGTCAATCATTTAGTATCTGATGTGAATTATGTTAACTTACAATATGTTAATTACCGTTCGAGTGAATAGTTCAGGCAATAGTAATAATTTGAACAGAGAGATGCATTTAAATCCTATTAAATTTAATTAATTGGTTACGTTTATCGAACCCATCGCATGTTCGGTTTTCAAGTAATATGTATATATATGTGCATTAAAATGTGCTCTAAGAATATTCTAAAGTATTTCTATTAAGTTGTTCCATTAAAAAGATATTCTGATGTTGATAATAAGCAGCCT
Source organism: Trichopria nigra (assembly GCA_030522945.1). Taxonomy (NCBI): domain Eukaryota; kingdom Metazoa; phylum Arthropoda; class Insecta; order Hymenoptera; family Diapriidae; genus Trichopria; species Trichopria nigra. The sequence continues at coordinate 3,055 of JAPYZR010000442.1, read as the reverse complement.
TTAGAATTCAACCTATAAAAAAGTTTTTGATACTTTGGTAATGACATTTGATGATTGTCTTGAACCAAATTGAAAAATCAAATGTCATACAGTTTAATAGAAGCTTGCATTATAATAGATGAATTCGAAACTTCATAACACAATTTGCATAGAAACTTGGCCAAAATCTATTAGTCGAATATCAACTCATAAGGTAACTTGTTATGAATTAATTTGTTCAAACTCAATTACATTAGAATTATATTTTAGTATGGATTGCAGGTTGCATTCGCAATATTAAATTTCGACTTTTATTCGAGAATACTAATTTTGTTTTGTCGCATTTAAAATTACACGTTAACGTTATTTCAATTTTTTATGAAATCCTGTTTCATGTTGCTTAGTTATTGTTATGTATATGCGTAATACGAGATTCCTCATTCATCTATCAATTAAGCATGTACATAACTTAAAGCTTGGTCTCGAAACTTAGGTAATATATCAAAAACTACAGCATGGTCCGAAAATTCATACCACGATGTAGGACGTGAAACTTCATGTTTCGTATTGGACTATTTTCGAACCAGGCGAGGAATGTGTATATTCTTAACTTTTATCAGAGCCTTCTTCAAAATTACAGACGCGTACTCGAAGTCAACAGATCTTCCGATATACTAGGAGTAGTAAGTTTTCAGGTGAATTGTCGTTACATCGTGGATGGAAAGTTCTGACTCGTAGTTAGTTCAATTATGCATCAGATACTAAGTAAGGTGCAACTAAACTTCGCGTCTAGGGGTTGCTATAAACAAACATTTTTGGTCTATATATTTTTAATGCATATCAAGTACCTTGATAATATTCTATTATATTGTTAAATACATTTTCTTAGTCTCAAACATTTTTCGACCTCTTAAAATGGGAAACTAATAACACTCTTCTGTACTTTTATTACACTCCACCTCAATGTCTTCAATTTCCATATAATTCTATAATTGTGGTAGATAACAAAATTAACACATTAGCCCTAGTAAGAAATGACACCAGTTTCTGCCCATTTTTTCTGACCTCTACGTTAAAAGTGTTAAAAGGGTCCAGAAAAAATGTCCGTAAAATTGTCTTATGTTCTACTCCCAGCCAATGAAATTAGAAAACGAAAATCTAATCACTTATATTTATATTTAGAAAAATCTTCTCAAACAAATTGATTTTAGTGTAAAGTATAATTTCTGGAACCGTTATTCCAACTGCCATACAGTTTGCGAAAATGTTATCTTTAAGGACTTCTAGTTAATTCCTCTCGCTCCGGCGATTTCACGTATACAAGTTGAGAGTTACCGGTTGCAAGGTCCTACAAGCCAGACAACGCTGGGGTAAGAGAGCACAGTAATGTTGTAAAGTACTGGAATGGACTTGTTCACGATTCTTAAGACCAGAAACGTTTTTTCTCTTTTTTTATTATTTTTTTTTTAATGCCCTCACCTTACAATACCTGCAACAATGCATAAACTTTTACTATCTACTTAATATATCTGGGTGTTTTCAACGTACACATGGAAAATAAAAATGACATAATAATAATCTTAGTAAAAAATATGAAATAGCTATAATTTCGGACTATATTCCTTTACAAAATAAATTACTCCTCCTTGTAACCGTAATAAATACTTAAAACACATTGTCATAGAATAATTCTAATATTATATAGGTATTAAATCCAGACATTGATAAGTTTGGAATTTTATTATTGTTTTTATGTCAGAACTCCTGAGCGGGTTCTTCGGATGCGGAACAGGGTATAAAAAAAAAGATTTTGTTCTGTTGGCGCACAGGAATCGCCAAATCGACGATTTGCAGAGGGGGGGACCATGTATACATTTATAGCGACCTCGCTTTGATTGTATATAATAATAAATAAGTCGCGAATTTCAAATACACGAAATCGTTCAATTATTCTATTATTTTAAACAAAAAATGCAACAATAAACGTTAAATTAATATTAACAAAACCATGTCGAAATATTGAATATATAATTAGATTCTCCTTTAATGTTTGAATGTTTACTAGAACTTCAATGCGAGCCAGTGTAAAATAAGACAGAGTACACATTGTACACTTTGTAAAAAAAATATGTCTACAGGCCTTAAGTCTTTATTTATGTATTCACTACAGCGGCCTTCTTTTACGTAATGAACTGAAAGTACAACGGTAAGTACTACGGCAGATCTCTGCTATTTTCAGTTCATGATTTAATTTCGTATTATAAAATAACCGACATAGCTATTTTCTTTAAGTACCGCCTTAGTACAAGGATTATTTCAAAACAAGCACGATGCTCTGCAAAAATGCAATTTCATTCTTGCTGCTTTTATGCCTGGATATCGTTCGAATAAACCCGATTAAAAATGTCACCATATATAGATAAACGTATTTTATAATATTCCCACATATAAGTAAGTTATTTCGAAACCGGCGTTTTAACAAAAGTCATGTGCAATATTGCTGTCTGTGTATATACATATTTTTTAATAACATATAATTGTTTGGAAAGCAAGTCTCGAAGGAATTTTACAATCTGCAAAACGGTGATCCCGTTTTTACAATTGTACGAATGTAATTAATTTACTTGAAATATACTCTGCGTAATAATTCTCATTCCATAATGTTACAAAGTTTATTGAAATTTGCAAAGGTAATTCGTATCATTAATTATAATCCCCTGCATAATCGTTATTTAACTTCAGCCCATAGCGCATAATGACTTCTTAGTCTCGAAGCTTGAAAGTTTTAAGATAACAAGAAGAGGAAATGGGCGTAAGATGAGGAGGTTGTATTGCAGATGCCGTGCTCAGTCTTCTTCAGAGTCGTTAATCCTGATCCATCTAATTGTACGTTACAGTTGCTCCTGAATGTACTCCTGTTGCTAATGCGAGTCTTTTGTACATTGTTCGGCATTAGAAATCGCTGTACACAAAATATCATCCCGGGAAAAAATGGATTAGATATAATTATATCTGGATCAGATATATTTATATCTGAATCATGTATGATTATATCTGGATCATATATGATTATATC
>JAPYZR010000441.1:0-39135 GCA_030522945.1 Trichopria nigra | reverse complement strand
ATTTAATTTTGAATGATTTTTGCTGTAATTTTTTTGGTGATTGTATACGTTACGTAGAATCACCCTTCCAGAGCCCAAACTTTGAAAAAAGTTTCAATCATTTTTATTTATATTTTTATTGTTGAAAAGCTCTGTCGGTAACTGTTCTACTTTAGAACCACCTTAACTTAGTTACGTTTTTTTTAACTTTATGTTTCCAAAGATAGTATGGTTAAAAGTTAGAGATTGTTTTCGTTATTTTTAACATTTATCGTTTACATTTACTATACGTATATATATATATATATATATATCTTTTAATTGTCATCTCTTCTCATTTCCTCTTCTTATTGTTGTTGTTGTTGTTTTTATACATTGCCAATTTTCTTTCCAAACATTATTTTCGTCAAATGATGTTCATTTGATTTTCTCAATACTCATCTGGGTTTCGTAAAATTTTCTCCTTATTTGTCTTCGACAAAATTAAAGCTTTCTTTCTTCTTTCGTGAATTTATTGTTTTTGTTAATTTTCACCCTTTGTCAATTTCATTTGTTTTTGTTATTTTTGTAACAAATTTACGTATAAACTGATGTCTATTTTGTACCAATTGATAAGTGACATTTTCGAAGCTAAATATTTTCAAAGTAGACGTATTCCAATGATGGCATTCTTTTGAGAAAATATCTCCTTTAACGTCGAGTTTCCCATCGGCGAGGCATCAAAAGGTAACGCGACTGAAACCGCAAGTACAGTCTCGTATACGTGTATATACATATACTACGTCGTGACGACATTAGGGTTCTTCAGCACTTATGTCGGCCATGGTCAATCGAGCCATTCGTCCTATAGGCAAACGAATTTCATTTCTTTACTCTTTTCGTAAATCAAAAGGGAGTCATTGTTTATTTTATTTCTTTCATCACATATATATATGAAATGAAATTTCTTTTTTTCTGGAAATCTTTTTTTCTTATATAAATTTTGACTTTTGAAGCTCATGTAAGTGAAACAGTGAAGAAAAATGCACTATAGTACATTATTAAAAGTTACACTTCGTGATTTCTCCGCATATCTTAAAACCCATTACCAGCCAAGAGTCCGTAATTGTTTTATTCTATTCGATTATTTCATTCACAAATTTTGGAAACTCATTTTAATTCAATTGTTAAATTTTGTCGTGTATCTTTTCTCTCCTATATTTTCATCGAATAACAACGATCATCTTCTCTTTTTCGCGCACTACCGTAGCAGTAGTGACGAGGAGAAGCATTAAAATAAGGGAGGGAGCTGCACCTGAAGAATTAAAATAATGGGATCCTACTTTACTGGCAAGATTTTAATTTTTTGTAAATATTAAATGGAATCGATGGAAAACAAAGCGTATCCAACGACAGTTTTTATCAGTATTGTCTTTCATACCCGGCCACACCGTTACCCCAATAACTATCAAATTACTATAATAGAATTATCGAAATCGTTATAGGAGAAATAACGTCTCTCCGAAGTACGCGCGTTGCCCGCATTACAAAAAAAAAAAAAAAAAAAAAAGATTCTACGTAATCCGAAAAGTAAACTCTCCTGAGTTAGGTATGCCAGGAGACGGGCAAGGTCTCTCGATTTTCTTCTTCTTGAATGGCGACGATAATCGAAAGTAATGGCGAGAATAAAATCGAATGAGTCGCTCGCTCGCGGCGCAGACTTCCTCCTTCGATGGAATAGCACTATATATATATATATGTATGTATAGTACGAACCGGATCGCAAAGACATTCAGTATAACGAGTGAGTGTATATGTGTAAATGCCTTGTACAGAAATCAAATTATTTAGGGTTAAATATAATGTTTTTCTTCTGTTCATTAGGGAATAAACAATTAGGATATACGCAGCATTTCCTAACCTCATCATTTTTCTCGATCAGTATTATAGGAAAGATACGATTTTTTGAAATTTATATATTATTTTGTTCAGAAGATTGTGGAGATATCATCTCGACTTCTAATTGGTTGATTTTGTAACAACAACAACTTATTTATTCCACATTTCTGACTGCGATTAATCATTTCATATCCCAAATCATCATCGCCATATATATATTTCGCTGAAACATCAAATTTACAACTCTCGCGGGGGCAAACGATGAGACGCGAAAACTAAAATAACTGATAACTTTCAATTTATGGATGCATTAATTGCATTATGTCGCAAATAATAATCTCGCGGTTGGCGCAAACAAATGTCAAATAAATCGCAAAAAAAAAGAGGAGCATTCTTATCGCGATGTATGTATGTAAATCGAATCGTGGCATGTATAGTTCTGCAAATCTCTATATATAGACGGCGATTGGTGCTCGTCATCAATTGTCGATTATATGTCGAAATTCGTCGGGAAATCGATAATCGCAATTCACCAACGACTCTTTTCCCTCGCGGCTTATATATATATGCTCGATTAATTAATTAATTAATTTCGCGCTTCTCTAGTAGAAATCTGTTTCTAAATATCCGGGCGCAAGCCGGGTCATGACTCGCGCCTTGATAGATACCCGGGCTCGAGTCAGGGCCAAGCTTGCGCCCGGATATTTACAAACTGATTTCTACTAGGGTTGATGCGATTCTTCGAAACGTCTATAGCAATAATTAGACCCTCGTGTACCGACGACGAGTATAAACGACAAATGACGACTCGAAGTGCATCTAGTCAACGTCCGAGCATCTATTATACGTATATTGTACGATTGCTCTTGTTTTATGTGAACTGTGCATCATCAAAACACAATGGCAGAAACTGAGGTCGTTTTAATTGCATCAATTAATTAAATTGTTTTTTTAATTAAAAGCTACGCGAATTTTGTTTATTTCGTACCCTCGAGACAATAAAATTGTAAAGGTTATCGCGTCGCGCCGCCGAATTCTATCGAAAACGATATTGCTATCATCATCTATACTGCTACTTGAAAAAATCATCCGCCGCCGAAGGAGCAACGGTTTTATCGGCTTTATCTTTATTATACCACCGCGATTATATCATAATAAATCTTATACGCGACGATTGTAAATTCCATCATATGTCCCGAGATTTTTTTTTTGCGATTGCTTCGATGGTGTTTGTGCAAAAATCTTTGAAGCGAAGCCTTCTGTATATGTTGAGACATATTACGCATAGAATTAAAAAAATAAGTTTGGTTGCGTTTGGATGTATGTATATATATATATATATATATTTTTTTTTTTTTTTTTAGATTTTATCGATGATGATTTTATGACGTGGACTTCGTTGACTACTACTCGAGTTTTGATACCTGCCTTTTTCTCTCGATTGCGATAGCGAGCCAACATCTGATCGGGTCGTCGTCGTTAGATGTACTTTATCATTTGACTATAAGAACAGTCAGCTGATGCCAATGTATATAATATGTCTGATTAGACTACCTCGACATTCTCTGATAAAGTTTTCAGAAGATTATGTTATAAGGAGTCATCATATATATATTAAGAAGGTGAAAAAATCGCGAGTTTCTATACCACAAATTATAATCTCATTTTTACAAAGATCGTAAAAAAATGTAAATAATCTGATAATTTGAATAATTTAAAAAATAAGTGTAAAATTTCTACCTTTTTCAATAAAATAAAAAAGAAAAAAAAAAGAAGAAAAATTAAAAAAATATATAATGGTTATGTAGGAAAAGATAAGGCACTCGCAGGATCTTACAAAAAATACAAAAATTATGAAGAAATAATAATAACAAAAATCATGGAACATTACACAATATGAGAATTAACAGAAAACTCATATGTATGTACATTTCCCTCTCGCTGCATTTCATGTATGTATAGATGAAAGCTCTGCAAAGTATATATAACGTGCGATTCTCGTCTCAACATTTTTTTCGAGCATTATCTCTTATCGATATTCCATCCGAAAGTTTCATCGCGCCATTTCCGGCGCGCGATATTGCAGACCTTATCCCAAAACCCCGGGTGCCTATATGTACGTGGGACTCGAAATCCTGTTTAAGGAGATAGAAGACTCTATTATGTATATATATACGGTTCATTCAGACAGAGGAGAGAGAATATAAAGAGAAAAGAGTTATTTCGCATTATTTGTGAGTGCTGCTGGAACTCTTCGTGCGGGTGGGCCTCAATTTTTTTTTTTTTTTAGATTTTTCGTTATATATATATATATATATACATACGCCTATAGTATATACAAACTACACCTCATACAAGGAACAATGGGCGGATGAAATTATTTTAGTTCATTTTATCATCAAGTATATATATCGTATAGAATGTACGATAACAAATTGACACGCGTATATATGTATGCGTGGCTCGAATAGACAAATGAAAATCTCTCGAGTGTTTGCAAGGTGATGGTTTCTCACGGTACTCGGATGCCGTGATATAACAGTATATATACACTCGCGAGGTGCGGGTGTGACGTATCGATACTTTTCTTATTTCAAATAACGTCCCTCCTCGTTTTCCCTTGTATATTGTCGGCTCTTAATCAATACTTGATGTTGGTTCGTATATGAGATAGATAGATAGAGGCCAACTTGAATTTAAACATCTTCCGTGGCGAGCGTAACTTCGTGCAACATTTTACTTAATTTATTTGAAAAAGAAAAAAAAAAAAAAAAACAATCATGTCGTTTCGATTTTGAAAAAATGTAAGATTTTCTTTCAAAAGTAGATTACCGATCTCATCGCAATGGAAATGAAGGAGGAATTTAATTTAACACTCAAAACCATACCAAGATAAAAAAATCAAGATTATACGTTACTTCACTTTTATCCTATACGGACGAATTTCTTTTAATATGAAAAATTCTATTTATCACATTTCCCCCCTATTAATAATTTGTAATTCTTTGATTATTGAATTTACTACGATTTTTATAAATTTCATGATTTTTGTAAGAACTTTCAATTTTCTTTTATCTTCTTATATACATATGACTTTTTCATATTTTTTTTATATATATTTTTTTTTTTTATTCTTTATTTAATGATTTGCTTATTTATTTATTTATTTATTTATTTTTATAGTAATTATAATTACGTGCTGTATTGTTATATCCAACGCAAAATTGCATTTGGATGAGTACACTATAGTTTACGGGAATACTTGATGTTCGCATAGTTCAAATAGTTGTAAGAAAATGTTAGATTTAAAGAGAAACAAATACTCAAACATGAGAAATATTGAATTCCCCATATATATAATATATTTCTCCGAAAATCTATCCGCATCATTCACGTTATTTTCTTACGATAATTCTAATTAATGATAAAAATACATAACAATGGCCGACAAATCCTTATAGATCTCCCCGCGTTACGTCGGATATAAAAATGGAAATTCGCAATTACGTATACAAAAATCGTCTCTCTATATTTATCATTCAATGCAGAATAAGAAATTGGCAATAAATAATCTTGATTACTCTACCACCTTGTTATTCAGCGACGATTATTATCTCTTTCTTTAATTATTTCTCTTTATATACCATTGAGAGACTTAATGATAACTATGCATACGTAAACAATCGGATTGTATTTACATTATTATTACTTTTTCTGCGAATAACACGATAGTCTTTCGGCATTGGCTCATGATTTACTCGTAATGTGTTATCTTGCAACAAACAAGTCGAACAATTCTTCCTGGATAAAGTAGCGAAAATTTCTCTTTTTTCTAACTCGGTTGTATTTTTTCACTCATTTCGGCCCGCTGCCGAAAAACGTGTATAATAAAAAATATACTTATTTAGTAAATATTACGGATTAAAAAAATTCTACAAAAAAATGACGCTGAAGTTAGATTCGGAGAAAAGCAGTGGTTATCAACTTTTATAGAAATTTACACGAAAATCGGGCGATTTAAAAGAGTGGCAGCAATCATCGATATTAAAATGCCAAAATTCATATTTTTCAAACAATTCGCACTTTTTGGCACTTTTACGCAAATATTTTTGAAATAAATAATGGAAATTTTTCAAAAACTTTTCAGAAACATTCTTTAAATGTATTAACATCGATTAAAATCAAAATCGACGATTACCTCCCTCCCTAGAAGTTTCCCAAAACTTCGCGAATTATTCAAAAAATATGAATTATTATTATTTATTTCTTATTATTATTATTATTATTATTATCTTTCGGATATTTTTTGTATACATAAACAATACATAAAATGTATTTCCATTTACAATGACGAGGACTGGTTCGTCTATTTTTGCTATCAGCAGTTGGAAGCATAAAAGAATATGCATGCCGTTCAACAACACGTGGACGTATCTCTCTCTTTCTGAAATCTCACTTCCACTTCGCAACGCACCACAGACTATAGAACGCGGAAGAAGCACCACCTCCGTATACATACTTTCTTCATCTATGTGAATTTCAAACGTTTTTGAATTCGTGATAAAAATCAAACCTCCGTGCAGTTATAGTTGCTCCTCGTGTGAATAAATACCGACTCGCAGTGCAAAAAAAAAAAAAAAAAAAAAAAACAATGACTCGCTTTGGTGTTAAAAAAGAGAGGAGAACAAATTTGAATCCTTTTTAATCCATGTTTTGACACTTCAATCCTATTTTTTGCTGGGAATTAAAAAAAATAATATATAACCGTATTAAAAAGAATTCGTTCAATTTTAAGCGTGATTACTTCTTAAGTATTTTTAATTTTTACACCATGACTAATTGTCGATTAATATAGGTATGAATTGAAAAGCATAGAATTATTTTTTAATCCCTGGATTGAAATGCATTGAAATGGATTGTGGTATTGATAAGATGTGAAGGGATTGAACGTTCAAAAAAGTGGATTAAGAAGGATTCATATAGCGATTCAGATTGATTCGCTTTACATACCGACGAATACTTCCCAATCTTTCTCAATTCGACATTTGAAAGTTCAATATTATTTTTGTTTAGTGTACTCGCGGTCATCTATGAGTACATACCCCATGTGGATATTCCTATACCAGATACGCAAATATACATGACGGAATATGGAATATATCGTATGTATATATACGCGTGCGACCGTTAAATCACCTTCGCATTAAATCCGATAAAAAAAAAAACAACAACAACTAAAGACACTCGCTCCAAAATGCTGCCCGCGAACAGGCCCAACAACGACGACAGATAACAGGTGTCTCACAGTTCCATATACATACGTATACGCATTCCGCGCCATCCATTTAAAAAGCCCACCTTTAAGCTGCCGTCTAAATATAGACACATTGTACGTATACTATACATATATATGATACCTATACATGAATCGCAAATAGCCGTTGCGATTGCGACAGCGCGCCAAACGCATGGAGAGAGCGTCGTGTCCAACTATACTGGCTACTGTGTTTATATATGTATATATAGCGATGTCAAAAGGGACATTTCCGAAATCCGACAATGCTTCCCGTATATGCGTATAAGTATAATCGGAATTGAATCGTTTCTTTTTTTTCTCGTGGATCGCATCATCGCCGAAAAAAAAAACGAAAAAGGTCGGAAAGTGGTTCCGGAAGGTCGCTGGTTCTCAGCCAATGGCATTAAGCCGCGGTTCCGAAGGAGGGAAAAGGGGAGCAAATCGATAGGTCGCTTTCTTGCGTTACACCCACGCGACAGGCGACACACGCGCGCGCCGATTTTTTCGCCGTGATTATTTGTTATTGTTGTTATTGATATATATATATATATATATATATATATATATATATTTCTCGACATTTTTCGACAAACTTTAAAAAATTCGCTTCGTCCCAACTCGTTTTCGGACTAAACTACACGGAAATTAAAACTTCGTAAGCGCGGGCCGACGAGCGAGAGATTCCATGGATTCGGGTAAAACGAGCATCATTATATATGGTTTATATATGTAAATAATAAGGCTCCACCCTATAATGGACACGTTCGAAATAAATAATAATAATTATTGCACGCTTCGAGAATGACGTTTGATATATATATATATACATATAGAACGCAAGAGCACACGTGCAGTCGCATTGCGAAACGTTCCATGTGCGCTCGCTTTCGCAAGATCGGTAAATAGCGCGCGGGAAAAAAACCGAAATAGTTGGAACTATATACTATCTAAATAATAGGACACCATATATATACTACAGCAGCTATCTTTCTTACTACATTTTACTACTATTTCAATAGCGCGTACTATATAAAAATATAAAAAATATTCATCAGGACATTTCTTGTTGGATGTGTTAACAGTATATTTTTCGTATATGTAGGGCGCGAAATGACACTTTTTCTTTTATTTATATATATATATAAATATATAGTACGTAAATACATAAGCACGCGCGCACACACTCATATATCCACACACACTCACACACACACATATATATATTATATATTCTTTATAGTAATAGTTTTCATTGCAATGAAATTTTCCAAGTTTGGATTGCTTTATCAGGAAAAGTGCAATTTTGCCCACGCATATGTACATATATATATTTATTAAAGTAATGCTTGATACAAGTAATTCCGAAATTGTATTCATGCGTGTAAACCAATAATTTGTATTTTTTGTTATTATTATTATTTATTAGTCTACGCGAGAGCCAAATCCCATTTTGCGTCCCGAAAAAAACACAATATAAACTCTGAATATTTTATTGCAGTGAAAACGACTACTATGTAAACGAGTGCTTTTTACTTTAAATTAGTAAGAATTCGTCATCTACTCGTATCTTAATTTTCACTAATTTTCTATAATTCTAAATAATTGTATATTTGTAAAACGCAAATATAAATCATCTATATAGTATAATAATAATGTAATTACTGCAAATGATTTATATTATATACTATATATATATATACAGGTTATTACGTTATTTACATTCTATATAGTAATTAAATTCATTGTTCGATTATTCGTTTCTAATCATTTTATTATTTTAACCATAATTTATATATGATCTTTATTTTCGTTTGAATGTATTCCGAATGATCATCGTAACCAATGATTGTGTAGCGAACATAGTATTACGAAAAGGACCAATCCGAAAACGCTGTAGCTTTTTTTTTTAATTGTTCCCTGCGTTCGACACTTTCCCTCGTTGTCACCCGAAATAAGAGATATTGTAAATGAAAATGTAAAACCGCGAACAAAAATATAATAATAGAACAAACAGTTGAACAAACAAGTTTCAAGGAATACAACAACGCATTATATACAGTTCGAAAAGATAATGAAGAAAGAACTGCTAGTTCGCAAATATTGTATAGTATATTAAATTATGACGTCATCAATACGTTTTGATAATGACAACTTTTTTTGCTTAACGCTGAGTAATTTATACGACATCGCGTTTTTATTACGGCAACAGAAAAATAAATACAAAGTATATATATGTACGTATGGCTATTTAAATTTAGTCACTCCTATGTATACATATTATTTTGAAGTAGGCCACAAACCATGGCCGAAAAATTAAATGTTATTTGCGTATGTGTAACGTTATTGTCATCGACCAAGTCAATGACCGTGTTTTGTTTATGTTTATATTTACGATTAATTATACCGGTCAATAATTGTTTCATTCAATTTACAAATATATAGTATGTAATATTATCTGTCATTCTCTTCCTTTCTCTTTATTTTTTTGATATTCTTTTTTTTTTTTTTTTTTTGTTATTTCTATGCTCTTAACGGTTAAATAAAAATTTCTCTTCATATACAATTATACAATAATAATAATAATAATAATAATAATAATAATAAAAATAAAACATAGAAATTTGCGAAATTGTACGTCGTGCTGCCGACGTGATTTACTCTACGCGTATAGTATTAATTAACCAAAGAAATAATTAATATCAATTAAGAAGCGAAGGAAACGCCATCTAATCAACGTTCAAATTTGCTTCAATGACGAAGCTTTTTTTTATATACCTATTATGTTCCGTGGTTTAACATGATAGACGAAAATTTTATCATCGACTTTTCAGGAAGCCGCAGTATCAACCGGTGGAATTTCCAGAATTTTGTTTTTATATACACATGCATACATATACGTGTGTGTATGCGAACAGTTGTTTCGGCCTTGACCAACATTTCCAGTTAAATTTGAACATAATCGGATGTAATTTAGCTGACAATCGAAGCATAATACGTTATTGATAAAAAATAATAACAATAAGTGTATCACAATTTTGACCAACAATAGCTGTGGTGGTTATCGTCTCTAGAATCGGAAAGTATGATTTAAAAGTAGTTGTTTTTTATTATCCTACTGAATTGCAGGGTGCATTTAACGTTAAAAAAAAACAAAGAAATTTTCGCCATTGTTTATACTTAATTTATAAAATGTATAATAATTATTGCAAAAATAATATAGAACTAATGAATACGAGAAATATTATTTAGTACTGCGATATCATATAATAAACCGGAGTTATCACAAAAAAAAAAAAAAAAACTAAAGAGAGATAGAGTCGTGGGAAGTACGTGTCTCTTCCTTATTTTGATTATTATTTTTTTTTATTTTTTCTCTTTTTTTAAAATTTTTTCACTTTTGTTTTTAATTTCCTCTCTTTTTTTAATTTTTTTCTTTTTGTTTCATTTTGTCCCTTTCTTATTGGTTATGTAATAACAATAACTGCGGCGAGAATCACCAATTATATACAATTGACGAAGTGCATTGGCAGAAAAGAAAAAAAAAAAAAAAAAGTAGGAATCGTGGAATAATCGATAGTTGCACGACATTAGTATGGATTCCCTCACACATTCGAGCATAAAAGAGACACCGAGACCGAAAATAACCCTCTGATGGAGGAAGAGGAGGCACGGCGCGTCGTGGAATTCCACGGCGATGCGTCCTTCCTTCTCTTTGCGAATACGGCAATATTTCTCGCGCCGTTGTAAAATTAAGATTCCGCGAATTTACGGGCGATGAAACGATATACCGTCAGGGACATTTCGCGCTTCGAGAAAAATTCCCCTATATATAAAATCGCGTTCAACGCGAAAAACCACATACATATATATATATATATATATACACGTAACTTTTGAAATCCGATAAATACCGATAAAAACCGACAAAAATCGATTGAAACGGATTATTGAAAACCTAAACTTTTAGAGGTTAGGAATTTCCTGGCCAAAAATGCCGTATACTATATAATACATGACATATGACATATATAATGTATATACATAACCTATAATAATTATCTGTCAAAATAAAAGTGCGAAATAATCTGCAGTAAATAAGACAAACGAAATACGAGACAAAAAACGTAACAATACGTAGAATAGTGTATACGAAAGACACGTGATGGATTTTTCACAGAATCGATTTCACGCGGCGTTTATCTCCTCTCGTTCATTTCCAGTCCTTATTGAAAATCGCAACTCGCCGCCTTATAGATTCTCCCGTTCAGGTATGCACACCACCGACATACACATGCTTAGATACATGATATATACATATACACACGTACATATATAGGCGTGTGTCGACCGACTCAAGAGTCTAAAGACGAAACCAGTCTTTTCGTAATCGGAACGAGTGACCAGTGACCACATAGAGACGTTTGGCCTCCACTCCTTGCTCCGATCCTTTTTCACCACTGTTTAGAAATATTCTTACAATAGCCATACTGATTCTTAGATTAATAATAATCTTAAAAACTTCTAATATTTAATCCATTTATAATTAATATTTAATCAAATTTAATATTATGTATGTAAAAAGGTTACGCATAAAATTCTTATATTTAATAATTTTATGATAATCGTCAAATGTTGTATTTTAATAAAAATGTCATTTATTCAGTCTTTTCTTACGCTCTAAATAATGATTTAATCTTATCTTGTTACGCGGAGATAAGCATAATTTAAATATATGTCATTCAAATTTAGAATATTTGTAACAATAAATCAAATCAAATGTGCCATAAAAATAAACTGTGACGAATTTGACGATTGTTCATTAATTTGTTCAGTGCAAATGCAATTATATATATTAGAATATTACTTTTAGTTGTATTAAATCTATTGTGAAATTAACTTTGTTGCAAGAAGTAATTTTATGTCAAACGGTCAAACTACTAACCATATTTACTGTGAATTCCAATACCAGAATTAACCTATACATAAACTGTAATTAATGCTACTGCCAATTGACTTGTTTTCCTTATAAATATGTATTTCAAATATTGTTGTTATGCTTGGATATCAAAACTATTTTCTCGTGTTGAATAATTGACTCTTTGAAAAGAAATGCTCATTTTTATAGCTTACAAAATTTTTAATGATTAGGGATATCGATGTGCGTTCAACAAAATTTGCACACTACCTAAGACCATTAAAATTTGTTACCTTTTACATAGAATTCTCTACTTTATTTAAAAATAACATTGGTATTGAAATATTACCATATAATATATAAATAATAAATAATGAATAATGTAACGATGACTAAGTCTTGTATACATATATAAGTCTTGTAACTTTAATTTTTGGCCATATATTTGATTCAATTCAAATCACAACTTGAAATCTAATTAAAATTTTGTTGTCATGAAGATATTTTTAAATTAAAATAGTTAACAATTTATCTATTATTATTATTATTATTATTATTATTATTATAGATAATGTTTATTAGGGTAATAAGGAATAAAAGCTCCAAATTTTTATAAACCTTGTCTTTATTTAAGTAGCTATAAATATTAATCATAGTGATAAATCAAAATAGGTCGAATTCGTCTTAAAATTAAAATGTTTGTTAAATACAAAAGTCATTAATTTATTTACTGTTGGAAAGAACTTTGACTTTTATTAATATTTTATATCACTTTTTTTTCAAAGAGTAATCGGTTGTTCCCAATTCTTTATAGGTACCAAAAATAAATCTATTTTGACTTATTTGAAAATAATTTTAAAAAATGAAACGATACTTGAAATACATTTGCAACTGAATATTCATTTTATGTATATCAAAATCATCTGTATGCAATCGAGTCTAAACTCTCCAGGGATTCGTTTAACTCATTGATACGTTTTTCAATTTTGAATGACCCTGAACTTTTTACCTTACATTGTTTCCAAAGTCTCATCAGTGTTGGGCACTGTTAATTTGACAAAGAAACCTGTACGTTAACAACCATAAAGAAACGGAGAACTTGAGCATCGCTAAGCGTTCTCCAATATTAAAATCTTTTCTAAATTTCTACATCCACATTTGATCATCAATATCATCCCTGAAAAAGAACATTGTATCGACTAATTGCACGGGCTAACTGTCAGGAGTGCAAGGTTTGCACCCTCGGGAGAGCCTGCGAAATCCGTGCAGCTATAAAGCTCATTTCATGTTGTCCTTGAGGAATGCCCCCCCCCCCCCCCTCCTTCCCCAGACTGCCTGCAGACAGTCGCAAGGAGGAAAAGTAAAAGCAATAAGCCGAGATAAGGAAAGCACTCACAATCCAAGTGTTTCTTCTTGGGTCCTATCATTTCTTCGGTGGTCGCCTTGCAAACGGACTTGGCGAGTCCCTGGCCGGCGATGCTGTGCCTCGCCGCCAGCAATCTGTCGTTTATCGTCTGTCCCGCCATAGTGTCTTTCTCCTCCTCCGCCGCCGCCTCCTCGGCCTCCTCCTCCTCCTCCTGTCGCTGCTACTACTACCAACTGACTCCTGTCAAAAGGAAAAGCTCTCCTCTTTTCCTTCCTGCTGCAAGGATAGCCGCACAGAGATATATATAGATATATACACCAAAATCTTCTTTCCTTACTTCCTTAATTCAAACAATTGTCATTGCATTAAGAACCAAGAACTCGCCACCACCTCGCACACACACACTGCAGAACCACACCGCGATAACGATCACCCTTCCTTCCGGACCTCTCTCTCTCACTCACTCACTCACTCACTCTCTCTCTCTCCCTCTCTCTCTCTCTCTCTCTCCCTCTCTCTCTCTCTCTCTCTTTCACCTCCACTATCGTGCCGCTTTTCTGTCATTCTCTCACTCATTTACTCCTTTTGCTCCGATTTTTCATTTCGCAATGTCGCGACCTCCCTTCGATTAACCTTTCAACACTCTCTCTCTCTCTCTCTCTCTCTTTCACTCTCTTTCACTTAACGTATAAGTCAATCACTCTCTCTCTCTCTCTCTTTTTCGCGAAATGTCTCTCGCGCATTCGTTCCGTGGCACTCGTCCTCTCGTCCATATAATGCGTGTGTATCCTTATTCACTCTCGCGAACTCCGCGACGTGTTTGGGCGAGGTTTTTTTGGTTATGTCGCGACTCGGCGAACGGTTCGCCAAGATTTTTACCTGATGGATTCGGCGAGCTATACGTGACAACCTCGTCGCGTCGAGCCGACCACTTAACGATCCGCGAGGCTCCGATCAACGAGGGCCAAATAGATCCCGTGCGCGGTTTACGACACTGTACGGTTCAGCTGATGGACGAACGACAGCTAAACTCGCATGATGTACGCTCGCGGCGCCGCCGACTGGCCGACAAACTATACGGCAGCGGGCGAGACTCCCACGATCTGTCAAAATGGCGGTCCCGGCCCCGTGTACCACCACCACCATCACCCCACCGAGGAGAGTTTATGTATACCATCTATACTACCGCTCTCTCTTTTCCTTTTGTATTGTATGCACTATGTATTCTCTCCTTATCAATGCCTCGCGCTTGCTCTTTCGCTTGCCTCCAATCGTGCATATGTATACGAATCTTGCGCACTCCGTCATTCCTGCGATTGGTGAACGGGTCGGTAAGGTAGTTTCCGACGTTATCATACGTCAGCATTAAAATTAAATGCTGTATAAAGATTCAATAAATACATTTGTCGGGCAGAAAATCTGTAAATTGCATTTGAGACGAATGTGTCGATCATTTGTATATATTCTTATTGTCTCCATTACTTTTTTTTCCCTGTGTATAATTTTTTCTAAATTATTTACGGTTTCGTTTTACAATTATGTATATTGTGGGATTTACGAACGCATTATTTGGCGGAAAGATTCAAATATTTCAAATATAGTAGAACTGCGCTTATCAAAATAATAAAATTATACATTTGAAAAATCGCTGTTGGAAAACAATATCAAAAGCGAATATCAGAAAACTAAAATATAATAATATATATAAATAAATAATATATATTCTGTTATTTTAATATTCACGTAAAAATTCGCAAGAATAGAATAAATATATTAGATATTATAGTTTTTAAAATCAACTATAATATTTAAACGAAACATAAATATCATTTCTTAATTTTAACAAATAAGTAGATCTAAAACGTGAAAAGACATTTGAAATTCTTCTCCGGATTCTTTTAAAAAATACCATAAAATCCGCCCCCGCAAACGCCGCTTTCAAAGTAAACATAACCTCTTTTATCATTATTGGCTGACTTTCTATGCAGAAACACATTCAGTTTTTTTTTCTCATGACTGCAGTAATAATTAGAACGTAATAATTAAAATAAAAACGGATGAAAAATGAGCTATAGCATTCGAACGTTGTTGCACCAAAAGGTTTGTGGATTGTTTACTATACAAACAATCATAATAAAACTTTGTCAAGTTTGTATTTACAAAAGTTTTTTTCATTATTATTTCATTTTTTATAATTATTATTATTATCATATTTCACTGTATAGTACACGAGTTTAAATTTTAGTTAAAGTTTAAGTAATATTGTAATGTTTTGTAGATAGCACAATCTTTAAGAAATGGAAATCCTTCGAGTGCAAGTGCTATTTCGTCGAATTTAAGATTGAATTGTGATGAAAATGACAAGCAGTATTTTTACTCGGTTCCTTTAAAGTCAAAGCAATATGATATATACGAAGAGGCCTCGTCGATAAAAGCAGACCCTTCGGAACAGTTTCTCGAAGACGTTAAGGTAACCACAAGAGACTCGCGCAATCAACTAAATTTCACCATTCCACGAGATTACTTCATTAAGCAAACACTGGATACTACTTCAAAGAGCATTGTTTCTCCGACATTCATCTGTGATAATCCTCAGAATGTCATAGTGGAATTCAGCTCTCCAAATATTGCCAAGCCGTTTCATGTGGGTCATCTGCGCTCGACAATTATAGGGAACTTTATGGCTAATACAAATACATTTTTAAATAATAAAGTTACGAAAATTAACTACCTGGGTGACTGGGGTACTCAATTTGGTTTAGTACAACTCGGACTTACCTTATCAAATGTACCTGATAAAATGATGGAAAAAGATCCAATGCACACACTTTATAATGCTTATGTGTATGCAAACAAGTTAGCGGATGAGGATCCGCTTGTTGAAGAAAAGGCAAAAGAAATTTTCAATTGGCTGGAAAAAGGAGACGAAGAGAGTGTCAAAAAATGGAAAATTTTCAAACATTACACACTTACAGAACTACGTAAAACTTATAGCAGAATTGGTATTGAATTTGACGAATATCACTGGGAATCAATGTACGATATTGATCATATTAGTGGTCTTATCGCAGAATTAGAAAAACTCAAACTTTTAGTTGAAGATGATGTGAAACGAAAAGTGATAAAATTGAATGAAAGTAAGAATGTTCCATTTATTAAAAGTGACGGTAGTACATTGTATATTACAAGGGATGTAGCTGCAGCAATCGATAGGTTTGAAAAATTCAAGTTTGATGCTATGTATTACGTCGTTGATAACGCACAGGCATTGCACTTTTCACACTTGAAACAAATTCTTGAAGCTATGAAGGTGCCTTGGGCAGATCGTTTGATGCATGTAAAATTCGGTAAAATACGAGGAATGAGCACAAGGAAAGGTACTGCAGTTTTTTTGGAGGACCTATTGAACGAAACTAAAATCCTTATGAAAGAAAAGCAGATTCTATCGCCAAGTAAGAATAAGTGTTACATATAAGAATTGGACGCTTGATTTCAGGAAATAAAATATTATTTTGTTTCAGATACAAAAATCGACACAAACATAGATGACCCGAGTACGGATATCCTCGGTGTCTCTGCTGTAATTATTAACGACTTAAGGCAGCGAAGGATGCATGATTATGATTTTGATTGGGATAAAGCGTTAGATGCAAGTTCAAATTTTCCGTTAATAATTTTTACGTAGTCAATTCTAGAATATTTAATTGAAAAAATTTTTGTACACAGATCAAGAAAGACTCGGGTGTTCGATTGCAATACACCCATTGTAGGCTAATTAGTCTTGAAAAAAATTCAGGGATGACAATAGCATCAGAATGCGTACCATCTCTACTTATGGAACCAACTGCCTTAGATTTGATTTTATCCATCGGTAAATTTGAAGAAGCGATAGTAATGGCACATCGCATGATAGAACCTTCAATATTGGTGAAATATCTTTTTAATTTGAGGTAATTTTGTTGCTGCTAAATTATTTGTCGTTACACAGACAATTTATAAAAATGCAATTTTACAGTCATTCAGTAGGACGTGCAATGAAAGTACTGAAGGTGAAAGGCGAATCGGATGAATTGGCAGGTCAACGACTACTTCTCATGCGTTCTGCAAGAAATGTCCTTGCGCAAGGAATGAAGTTACTTGGATTAACACCACTAAATGAAATGTAGTCGTATGTTTATAATTTTTATAAATTTAATATTCTACAACATTTTCATCCAGCTTCTTTGACTCCACAAAAAAACAGGTATATTTTTTTAACGTTTCTTCCACGTAAACTTTCTTCTTGCACCCTCCTGGCCAGGCTTTTTCCTCTCCCTGCGCCTCCAGTCTCTAGTCAACAATCCAGCTGTGGAATATTTTCAATTTAACTATTGCTTTTCTCGTGTAATCGTGTGTTGTATTGTTACAATTTTTAATTGACATTTATATGTTTTATTGTGAAATACATTTTATATTGTAATAATATATTTTTAAAAATGAAATTAATGTTTCTTACAAAATTTTAATTATAATTTAAGTGTCCTTACCAACTCTCATTTTTTCGACCATTTTATAGTCAACAAAACTCCTTAAACCCCAAGCGATTCCCCAACGAATAGCGCCAGATTGTCCAGTTGGTCCACCATTTCTGACGTTAGCCTCTACATCAATGTCGCGCATCATATTTGTAAAAATCAATGGAAATATGATCTGGAAATTATTAAAAAGTTTTCCCTTAGTAAAATAATAATGTTTTACATTTTATTAATACATATCGCGAATTAAAAATTCAACAAATCGTCAGGTACACAGTTGAATTTATTAGTTCGAGAGTGATCGAAAGCTAAGTTATACAACATAATGAATAAACTCAATAAACAACTATGTAATTAATAAATGTATATAAATTTTATATATAAATATCTGGGTCATGAATCTTATAATAAAATGAATATTTTTAAATACAAATTTTTCTTAAATTGGTAACTACATAGATCAGTAGATATGTTTACAAAGATGAAAATTTTGAAAGGGCTAACCTGCAGCGTTTTTCACTGGGCGAAAAAAGTGAACCGAGTGCGCACTGAATATACCCTCTGTTTCATAATAATATATATGTTAAACAGAGATAGAGACGCACTCAATGCGCAGTTTTTCTCCCAGTGAAAAAAATAGTCTACCTTACGAAGTTGTAATGACACACGACACATTTTATGTGAAATACTATTACATACAAAATCGTTTTAAACTTATGTTATTTTTTGTACTCTTATAACGAAGTTTGATCCTTCGGTTCGAACGATGACGAGAAGCACACAGGCATATGTGAAATATAATATCACAAAACTCACAACTCTAGATATTAAAATGCACTGAAAATGCTACAATATTACGTAGATTGTAACAAAACAAAAACTGATAGTTTTAATACATTGTTCTTTCATTTTCAGTTTTACAATACAATGACATTTTTGCTAAACTGAACTCTTATCTCAAGTGCAGCTTCGAGACAACATTATGGAGCAGCCTATTCGTGTCGAGAAGTTGTTCTTTGATGAGTTGGATCTCTTCGCTAGTACTCTTCATCTTTGTGGACATGTCTTCCATAGCTAAATGTAGCGCCGAATCGGACCCTTCTTCACTTTGCAACTTCATCCATTCAACGTGGTCACTCAAACTAACGTCATCCTCATCAACGAGTGGTGCATTTCTCTGTGCAATTTCATAAGCTGCTTTGAGAATGTCTTTCGGCAATCTTTTCTCCAGTGGATTCAGCGGTTTAACAACCAAGATCCTCTTACGGTTTTCCAAGTCAATTTTGTGATCCGACATCCACTTCCTAAATACGTAAGGAATTTTTCCATTATACAACACCATTTCAGTGAAGAGAATAAGCTTGGTCTGTCTAACGAGTTTAGTTAATCCAGCGTGATTTCGAAGTCCTTGAATGTCATGAACGGCTATGCCTACGAGTAGATTCATCAGAATGACTGTCACAAACACGATGAACAGAGTGAAGAGAATTTGCGAGCAGACCGACAAAGGATGATAAATAACAAAAGATCCATCTCCCAATAAATCTTCTTGATTAATAAGTCCTTCAAAGTCCAATTCACCAGCCATCATCGCGAGAACTTTTATCAAACCAGTTAAAGGATTTCCAAAGGATGGTTCGCCAACGAATATAACGCAGAAGCTAATTGTGAATCCAATCAACAGTCCAGAATACGCCAGTAACAACTTTGCGAATTCAAACTGAATGTGCGTGAACATCGCGACATAAGTTCCAAATGCTGGAAGCTGTCCTACCATCAGCATTAAATTAGTCCATGCGCAAAGTATTGCAAAGGCCCCAACGTAATTCTGCCAATCATAAGTCCTGCCAGTATATATGAAAGATGTGACGAAGACACTGATAATGACGATCGCATCCAGAATATTATCAATGTTCATAAAATACTGTCTAGCAGATTTGTAAACAAGAAACCCGAAAATTTTACGTGGTATGGTGACACAGGTCAAAAGCAGAGACAAGTACCACTCGAATTCGATGATAGGTCTGCGAAACAAGAAATTTGTACCTCGTTTGCTATTGCAAATTTTTGAACTGTTTGCTTCTAGATTGTAACATTTGTACGCGAGAGCAGCCAAAACGTACGTCGTCAAAAAAATCACCGTCAGTGCGTAGAGAAAAATTCTCAACAGATAAAATTTCCTAATCTTCTCCCATTTAAGATGAAGAAATGCCATAACTAACGGATGTGACAACAGGTCTTTTTGATGCTCTTGAACGAAAGTATTAATGAAACTTGTTTCGCACTGATTGTTACTTGGAAAGAGAAGATCAAAATGCAGTCTCATCTCAAATTCACGATTGTGCAACACTGGTCGCTTCAGTCGAATAGATGCATCCAGCCTTTGCCTTATAACTTGCAAAGATTCCGGAATCTTCCTAAGGATAATATTCAGAGCAGTGAGTCCAGTATTTGTAGTGGCACTGACATCGGCTCCGGCCCAAATCAATGTATCTACGCATTCCGACTGTTCATTCAAAGCTGCAATGTGCAGTGGTGTAAAACCAGTCTTGTCCAAAACGTTTACCTGAGCTTTATGTTTTAATAGCAAATCTAACAATTCTGGAGACGAAGACGAACTCATCACTGCGTAATGGAGTGGTGTTCTATGTTTCCTGTCGACTGCATTAACATCAGTACCAGGTGTGTTTAATAGATGTTGTACGCAGGCTGTGGACTGCACAAAACAAGCTACATGTAACGGAGTCTCTCCCAAGTAATTCTTTTGTACTACACTAGCACCTCTTTTTAATAATAGTTGCACAACTTTTTCTGCACGAGCTCTGATTGCGCAGTGCAACACCGGTTCGACGTCCTGACCACTCGAGAGACATAAATTTGCACCATTATCCAACAGTAGCTCTGTGGACTCGCAACAGTTACCGAAAGCTGCGAAATGTAATGGAGTATAATGAATGGTGCCATTGGCATAATTTACGTCTGCTTTCTTTTCGATTAGATACTTCAAACAGGAAACACTGCACGACAATGAAGCAACCAATATCGAGTTCATCCCGGTGCAGGGTTCTACGTAGTGAATGTCAGCTCCAGCAGCCTCCAGGCGTGGAAGCAGATGCACCAAACCGCGAAAACACGCCCAAAGGAGAGCAATATTCTTGAATCGTTGATCTGCATCCTTTAATAAAGCGCAATCGAGTTCATCTTCTGTGCTTTCCTGTTCCAGCTCCAACAAGATCTTCATATCGGAGCCACTCACTGCAGACCACATTGCCTCTTTCAGGCTAGTGCCATCAATCTTGACATGACGAAGAGCTTCGAGATTGTCAAAGAATAAGGAATCATCCACCGGTGGTGCTTCACCCGCATCAATTTCTTCATTTTCCTGCGGCTCAGTGATTGAAACATCTTCCAGACCGTACGGTCTCGTATGTCTTCTGCTTATTTTGTACGCAGCTGGAAGTAGAGTGCTGGAGAGCCTTCGATGCTCATAGATATAGTCCACTGAACACTGCCTGCATCTGCTCTCATCTATTGATGTCGGAGGATGGAATCCCCTTTCATTCATATCCACGCAGCGATGGTCGGCTGCATTTAACTTCCACGAACGCGACATTCCGGTCGAATCTGAAAGGAAACAAACTAAAATAATCCTGTCGTTATAAAGAAAACCAAAAATGTATTGTAACAAATGCGAATGACAAATGTGAAGAATCTTGGCCTTTGATGTCTTCACTTTACGCCAAGGTCCTTCAAATTGTCACTGCGGATATAGAAGAAAATGAAGAGACGTTCAGCGTTTACTTACATATGAGATTTATTTTGCAGCGTAAGCCATCACGAATGTCTTCTTTCTATTGAAGGTTTCTTCTTCGTACGTTGCCAACGGTCTTCAATTTTTTCTCACCGAGTTTGCTATTGAAAGTTGGGATAAAGAATCCAAACGGAGAAAGACGGAAGCTCAGGATCGATTGAGATTTTCTCGCTGACGTCGCAGCAGCGGTGATCTGTAGCTAGTCGTTTGAACCACTTTATCGTCATTGGTACTCGGCTCATGTCAGTCGCCCAAGATACTTACTGGCTCGTTGCGCACTGAGCGCATTAAAAACCATTTGTAGGTGGTTGAGCTGACGCGACGCCTCGCGATCGCTTCTTTTTAAAGGAGTGCGAGCGACGATTGATGCATTGTTAATGTCCAGCACGAGGTGGAACTTTTCGTCGTGACAAGCTTTCGCGGGGACGAAAATAGACAGATTAATAATCACCTTGTAATTCATCGAGGCCTCAATTCAGATTCAATCAAACAATGCCCAATGTTAGTAAGAGTAACTCTTCGCACCTAATTGATTCATTAAATTACTGTTAGGCTATTTAAAGGGGTACAAGCTTTGAATCCAGGATTACCCGGGACTTTCGTTTATTACATAATTTTCCAAACTTCATTCTACGCTTCGATAAAAGGATAATAATTTTATTGAATCTTTTCATTCCATTTCTTCTCTTTTTATGTACGTATCATTTTTTTTTTCTCCAATTTTCTATTCGTATTGTAACCTGCGGTTGCTAACACTTCTGATTTGTTCGAGAACGAATAACATTTCCACCGACTGGAGTTTATTGTCTATCGCGGTCGATGAACGATTATAAATATTTGAACGATGAATAAATATTTCTTTCTATGGACAAATGGACATTGCGTATAAATGAAAAGTCAACAGTAATCATTTATCTCTGAGAAAATGTTGCGAAGACGCAAGTCCGTCTTATTTAATAAATATACATATATCTTACATAAATTTAATTTTCATTAATATACCGTTAGTATTATTACTTCGTATTAAATACTTTTATTTATGATACGTACATGTCAATTGAAAAGCACATGGAACGAGGAAGGAAGGAACTTGAAAAACATGTATTTTAATGAATTAATGTCTAAAATTAATCATTGAAAAGTTATAAACAATTTTTTTGCAAAACAAAAATGCGATTTTTTCGACTGAACAAATTTTAAGATTTCCAATTTTTATATAAAACCAATGATATACACATCTTTTATCCAGAAAGTTTTCGAGTCCTATAAATTTTAAGCAAAGTATATAGAGTCCGGAATAAAATAATTCAACATATCGGTCCCCAAAATGGCATCAGGAATGACATTTTTGTTTGAAAAATGTTATGATACTCCAATTCAAAATCTACGTACGCACACATATTATTATATATATATTTAAAATAAAAAAAATAATAAGAGTAACTTCTTAGAGTTTATTTTGGTGAAATTTTGAAAAACTTTTATTTGAATTTTTTTTTTTAATATATTGTCGGTTTCGTATAAAAATTTTTAATCAAAATTCGGATGAAAAAATCGCATTTTTCCAAAAAATTGTTTGTAACTTTTTAAGCATTGATTTCAGACGAATTAAGAAGTCATATTTTGAAAGAACATGACATTTTACGTCGGATATACATCATGTGTCGGAAATTTTTTTGGATAAATTTTAATTACAATTAATCAATTAACTAATTTCGCGTTACTATTTTTCTTAACATTTTTTTAATTTGGTTACAGTTTACAAAGTTATAAACATTTCATTTTCATTTTTTTTTTCACACTTCATTTTGCACACTTGCCAAAAATACTTACATCGTCGCATTATCCCCTTAAAACAGCATCGTATCTTTTAAATTTCCTATTATCGAACCGTTCCTTAATTATAAACCGTTAATAACTTTCAACGACCGTGAAGTTTTTACGTATACAGGAGGCAAAAAATTGCAAAAAAGGGTTTTCTCGGTCGAACAATTCACCTCGGTCACACTTGTAATCGATAAGTCTTTAATTAAACGTCACGCTACCGAGATTCGACATTCTTTCGATCGACATATTCGAACGATAAAAAAAATCGCTGCACTCGCCCCGAAGAATGCACGGCAACTCGTTCGTCCCGCAAAAATGTCTGGAAAAAATATCGCCTCCCAGGGCCGGAGTAGGGGGAAAAATGGGGGGCCAAAATCGTCGGGCGACCAATCGGAGGTGCAGGGTTCATTTCATTCTTTTCTTCTTTTTTTTTCTTCTTTTTTTTCTTCTTTTTTTTTATAGCGTTTGCCACTGCACATACGCGACGCGATATACCGAGCAAATCGTGTCGCAAGCGACTATGATGTGCGTACGTGTTTCGTGCTCTCATGATCCTGCAATTACGTGCTTAAAAACTTAATGGGTGCCCTCGAAATTGCGGAAGAAGTTCGCCGAGGCGTCCTCGCTGTTTTCGCATTGTTTGTACAAGTTCGAAGTACCTTTGCGTACGTCATAAACGTATCGTTTGCATTTCTTCTGCACGATCGATTAATCATTTCGATCGATGACGCCCATTGTTCTTTGCATAACGTTAAATGAAAAACTCGTCGCCTTTCTTTGGAATATTATATAAAATGTATGGATGGGAACGATTGTACGTATCCCATGTAGATTCGTGAAATTTTCAGGGCTTCTTAACTATACGTTATAAATTAAAAAAAAAAAAAAAACTGATCCTTCATCGAAGGATTTCTATTTTAAGTTAAATATTTTCAGTTTTGATGGACGAATAACGATCAATTTTTCCCCCCAAAAATCGAAACTTTGACTTTAAACATACGCCATTTTGTCAAAAATCATTCGATCAAATAGGATTAGATTTATGTATATATGTACTAACAAAATTATTTTGCCTATATTTGTTTCAGATAACCTGCTGGGAACGAGACGAGGTTGTCACCGCACATGAACCTTTTTTTTTTTTATAAAACTTAAATTAATTTAGAATACGAATTAAAGTAAAATTAAATCAATCGTGAAATGTCAATTTTTGAAAATTTAAAAATCTGAATCATAATAGAAAATTGTATCAGAGAACTTGGAGAATTTGGAAACTTTGGAAAATCTGTAATGAAGATTGGTTTTAATCGACCTACGATCAATCCTCCTTTTGACAATTCAAAAAATTTTATAAGATTTCACGTATCATACCTCATACGGTTTTTGAAATATTTCAAAATTCATAAACTTCATTATTATTTCGAAATTGTCGAATAATATCGAATTTGTCGAATAATAAATCAACTTTTTATCCGTAGAATCCCTCACAGAAGAAGATACGTTCGGTATCCGAAATGACACCCAATTTGGTGTAAATCCGAGGTTTTTTAGTGTTTACACCCACTTGAGTGACATTTCGGAACCCGAACAATATTTTTCGGTGTACTTTTCGTAAGTGAAAAAAAAAGGTTTTGTAACAAAGTCCAGGTCAAAGTCAAGTCCATATTTCCACGTACATGTTTTCGCTCTTTTCAGTTCCCGGGTAAAAAATGGGGGTTTCCATTTAAATAGAGATCGACTTGACCTTAAAATGACCTTTAAAATCTTGGTCCAGGTTAAGGTCACAACTGCCTGCGCAACTTTTGTATCTAAAGTTTTTTCCTAATAAAGTGCTTTCATTTTGAGATTTCCAGGTGGTGGTTTTAAAATGGGACACCCTGCATATAAAGTTCCTAATAAAAATGAATATAATATACAAAAAAAAAAAAAGAAAATAACTTCTAAAAAATAAATACGCAAAATAAATAAATAGAAAAGAAATAAATATACAAAATATAAACAAAAAAAAAATATATATATACCTACAATTAATGAAAACTATAAGTAAGGAGAATAATTAAATTAAATACTAAAATAATTACGAAACGAACAATAAGGATACGATGACACTGAAAAGTTGTCCAACTTTTACGAACCACTCCCTTTCAAATGTTTGGATGTAAATAATACAGATAAATTTTTATATAGAATAATTATACATATGTAATTTAATTGAAGATTTGACTGTTGAAATTTTTTTTCAAAATCAGCTGACGAGATTATCGGATGTTATTGAACATCCGAATTAAACCTTCGAATATGTCAAAGCGCAAGTGCGTCATCATAAGCTTGCCATGCGAATTCACAGAGAAAGAAAATTAAAATATACAAAAAAATATGAACTAATTTAGAATTATGACTTGGAATAGAATTAGGTTAGAAAGACGTAAAAATTACCAAAATATTAACAATTTCCGACCAAGTACAGAAAAATGCCCTCCATTATACCTAATTACGACTTCAAATTACCTTGTTTTTGTTCTCCAGCACTTACTTCCAAAACAAGTAGATTCGAACGTAAAATTGTTCAGGTCCGTTAAAAGTGGTCCGTTAATTTTAAGGGTGGATTTTCATTATAACAAATTTGACAGATTTTAAAAATTGTCAATCTTAATAAATTATTCTACTTTATCCATCGTCCACTAATTCGTATTTTTAAAATGTCCATTTTCAATATTTTACCATACTGTATATTGGTATTGTAGTATATCAGCAAAATTCAATTATATTAGATCAATATATAAAAATGTTTCTGATTAATTCCAAGATTTGTGGAACCTAAAAATGCAGACTAATGTCGAGAACTATTTCAAACCGATTAAAAAAAAAAAAAAAAAAAAAAAATTAAGAAATATTTCAACTTTCGACAACACGTCTCAAGAGAAACGACAATTTCGAGGATGCATCCTTGTCGGGAGTTGACGAATAATCGGCCGTCAAATTATTCTTCCCATTATCATCGTACGTTGAAAACATTCATATTCTTGAGCACATTAATATGAGTTGAATCGACGCGATTAATCTTACCGCGTATTTCTTGGACCCGATAATACGTGCCTTAAACGATTCGATGCGTATACACATATATATCTGCATATATATGTATGTATGAATGTTAAAGTCTCATGAAAAATGTTTAAACGAGCTTAATCGAATTTATTCGGGCTAAATCGACCTTCTCTCGGTAATATTCGTTCACGGTGAAAACTCTGCGATAATTTACAAAATACTCATTTTTACGCAGCTCAGCTGTCAGTTTAGTGTCTCATATTTCAAGCTTGACGTGGAAGACGCGAGTAAAATGTTATTTGTCAAAATTTAAAATATAAAAAGAATAAAAAAATGTTTCAATTTGTATCCTTTCTCTGAATTTCATCCAAGCAAAAAGGAATCATCACCAAATTATCAAATAGTTTCTTGCTACTGTCGTGCAAGTAATTGGTGCGAAAATGGAAAATAACTATGTACCGTGTAATTATCGGAAAAATTCTGTAATTCGATATTTTTCAAAGAGTGCTGTTATGAACAAACTATTCGTTTAATTGTTGTTTTCCGACTGGACAAATAATTGAAAATTTCCTAATTATATTAATGCCAGGCATATACACAAGTTGCCAATTCCTTTCCGCGTCGAGAGATCGGAAGTTTAAAATCGTTATTATTCATTTGATTAATTTTCTTGGTAATATTTCTCTTTAATATTGATAAACTATTTTAAGCGAATAACAACTTGAAGATTTATCCATGAAACGTTAATTTATATAAAGGCGATGACTGAAGAAGAAATATCGTCGAAAGTTAAATACAAAAATCCTTTAATGCTAGCGAAAAAGTTGAATTGCTTCAGCGCCATCTACCGGGGAAAATGCAACTTCTGCGAAATTTTAGTATACTTCGCTTATTATTCAAGTCGTCAGTTTAAATAATCACATTGAAAGGAAAAAAAGAAGTTAAAGTTAAAACATCAAAATGATTGAATAAGCCGTATCATAAACTAAACATTGTTTAGGGTCTGGTATAAGTGAATGAGACATATTTGATAACAAGCTCTTTATTTACTCTTACAGATCAAAAAGTAACTTCAATACTCGTATTAAATTAGTTAAGTATAAGGAGAGACTAAAATGCATCGATGAATTGATATGGCAATCTCGTGTATACGTTCTTCGTTCCTTGACCTAAAATCCATCTGTCGATGAAAAGATCAATAACGACAGATATTGTCCATTATAAAATAGTTGATTTATTTTTTTCGTTTCTATTAAAGCGCCACATTACCTGAGTGCCTTTTCAATCTCTTCAATTGAAGATTACTTTTCTTTTTTTTTTTAATAAAGGCTAAAAAACTCTTCACCGTTTTGAACACACATAACAAATGATATTACTTAGTTTAAAAAAGTAACAAGCGTTTGGTTTTATCATACAGCAATTTACATTTTGCAATCTACGTTTAGGCGCGAAATTCCAGTTTTATCAGCAATCTACTTGCGATAGATTTTTTTGAGCACCATCGTATCGTATCGGTTGACTTTTTTTTTGTAAATATTTATAAAAAGCTTACCTATCCGACACGTACAATCAATCAATGAACCAGAATTCGCAGACAACTCGTATAACATCTCCCTTTTTAATCTACAAACTTTGTACAATCGTTTCTAACGCGACAACGTCAGTTTGCCACGATTAACCTTTATAATACGTAAAAATCACAACAGTCAATCGCGGAATTTTATAAAATTGAAACATTTCATTTCTACTCCATGCCCCCATAAACAGCACCCTGAGACTTGGTTTTCTCCCCGATCTCCAACGCTTTAATCAGTTCCTGTATCAATAAACGATTGCTTTCGCAAATCTTTTTCATCTCCACTACTTCTTCTCTAAGTTTCGTTGCATCCTCGATCGACATATCCTCGTCGTTCGTCCGCCGAATGGACGTGCTACTGCCGTTTTTCGCGAGCACGCAGGTAGCATTGTAACTCCTCTTACTGGATAAGGCACTCGACGTTGCCTTCCTTTCCCTGGCAACTTTGTGAGCGGCAACTAGAACCTCCCTTGGAAGTCTCTTCTCCCTGGGATTCAATGGTCTAACGGTCAGAACCGCCCTCAACGGCGACGGCAGTACGAGAGCCGTCCACCTCAATAGCTTCATCAACCCCTTCGGCAAAAGTCCGAGAAACAGGGCCGCTTCCAAATCGCAGATGAGTTTCGTCTGTCGAACGAGTTTCGCCAGACCAGCCGTCTTCTGAAGTCCTTTGATGTCGTGGACCGCAATGCCGACTAGTAGATTCATTAGGACAATCGTAACGAAGAGTAGGAACAAGACGAATGAGAGTTGCGCGGACACTTGCAGCAGAATCCACGATGCACCTCCCATGTCGACGGGTCTGCCGATTTCCTCTTCGCCCGGGAAAAAAAGATCCTCGAAATCCAATTCGCCCGTCATCATTACGAGAACCTTGATGAGGCCGGTATGAGGGCTGCTGAACGACTTTGATCTGGGGAAAATGACGCAGAAGCTGGCGGTAAAACCGACCAACAAGCAGGCGTACGCCAGCAATAACTTGAAGACTTGAGCTTGGACGCTCGTAAACATCGCCACGTAAGCGCCAAACATCGGCAGTTGGCCGATCATCAGCATGAGATTACTCCAGCCGCAGAGTACGGCAAAGGCTCCGACGTGACTCTGCCAGGTATAGGTCCTTCCGGTGAAGACGAAGGACGTGGCGAAGACGCTCAGGATCACGCACCACTCGACGATGTTTTCCGCTTGCATAAAAAACTGTTTTATGGACGAGTACGTAAGTATTCCAGCCAGTTTCCTGAGCGCCTCCAGCACCGTGAGCACCA
Source organism: Trichopria nigra (assembly GCA_030522945.1). Lineage (NCBI taxonomy): Eukaryota > Metazoa > Arthropoda > Insecta > Hymenoptera > Diapriidae > Trichopria > Trichopria nigra. The sequence continues at coordinate 9,660 of JAPYZR010000441.1, read as the reverse complement.
TCAGGGCGTACCATTCAATCTCCAGGAACACGGGGTGCCGGTACAGAAAACCGTTGAGTCCGGTTGAATTGGCGCAGAGAGGAGTGCTGGAGTTATCTAGTTGTCCGTGAGATTCGTTGTAACAATTATGCGCCAAGGCCGTGATTACCCAAGCCGTTAACACGAGAACGTAGAAAAGGTAGAAGAGGAGTCGACCGACGTAATACTTGCGTATTTTTTGCCACTTCAAGTGCAAAAAGGATTGGCACAGTGGGTGCTCGAGAATTTCCTTGTAGCCTTCCTTGACGAAGGTCCCTAAATACCCGATTTCTCCTTGCAACTGGTGTTGCAGCAGTGGATGAAAGTCCAATCTGAGCTCGACCTCGCCAGCGGCTGATCCGTGCTGATGGAGACTAATCGACGCGTCCAATCGTTGTTTGAAAATATTCAAGGAAGACGGCGTTTTCCGCAGAATAATTGATAAGGCACTGGTTCCACCTTTCGTTTTAGCACTAAGATCAGCCCCCTGCTGGATCAAAACGTCTACGCACTGCGACAACTCGTTCAATGCTGCAACGTGTAGTGGAGTGTAGCCGTATTTGTCAGCTTTATTCACTTGAGCTTTGTATTTAATCAGTACGTCGGTGATGTCATAGGCCAGTAAGGATCGACCTAGGGCCACGTGAAGCGGCGTTCGTCCGTCAGAATCTTCCGCGTTTGAATCAATCCCCGAACGTTGCAGAAGGACTTCCACGCACTCTAGCGAATGTGTCTTCGCGGCTAGGTGCAGCGCTGTTTGGCCCCTCCTGTTTCGCAAAGTAGGATTCGCACCCTTGGCAAGAAGAAGCTCCAGGCCCTCCACGCAGCCAAATTCTGCCGACAGGTGCAAAGGTGTCTCTTCCTTTCTCGTGGCAATGTCGACGATGCAACCGGCGGAAAGGCAGATTTCCAAGCTCACGTTGTCGCCCCTCTCTGCAGCATAGTGGATCGGGGCGTATCCACTGCTGTCGAATCGATTCAGGTGTGGATTCCTAGGTGCCAGCAGTCGCAGCACGTCAACGGCATTGTTCCTTGCTGCCGAATGCAATACCGTCTCCTCACCAGTAGGAGACTCCTGGCTCACACCCTGCTGCTGAAAATACCTAGCCACATCCAGGGAATTTCCAAATGCCGCAAAATGAAATGGGGTATAGGCACGTTTCGAAGTGACCGGTACACCGTGCCCGACCAAATATCGCACTCCAGCTAGACTGTTGCTAAAGGCACAGAGGTGAACGGCACCCATGCCCAATTCCGATTCGACGTGGTTCAGATCGGCTCCGCATTTGTGCAGCAGCGATATTAAACCCCCGCGTCCCAGGAAACTCGCGTACAGCAAAAGCGCATTGATTTCGTGCGGTTTGCACGTTTTCACGACGTCGTCGGCGTTCTCGAGCTTAAGTTTCCCCGTCTCCATGTCGTCCAGCAGCTGGACGCGACCCCCGAGGCCTCTTATGTGCTCGGTCAGGAGAGTCTTGATGAAGTCCCGAGTGATTTGCACGGCACAGCTGGTTTCCTCGGTTACGGAACTCTCGCTGATGCACATCGTGTAGCATTGCGGCTCCTCGATCGGTGGCGGCGTCCCGTAATCCATGCAACGATCCTCGGTGGACCAAGCCTCTTCGGACTCCGGTAAAGTGGACCTTCTAGCCCCGATCAATTTGTTCAAGTGTAGCGTCGCACAAGTCTTGGACTTGTTGTTGAGGGACATGGCAGTCGCAGGTAGCTGCATGCTTATCGTGCGCTCTAGCTGCACCCTTTTCCGAGGCGATGGTAGGATCGGAGACAGTGGCGGCTTTCCCTCGTCGCCTTGCATGGCTAGGCCTTATCGGTCCCGTCACTAAAAATAAATAATTTCAACGTCAGAGCGATTGATTCGAAGTGATTGCTTCGTAGATGCAAGAATTGCCGGTTCCTATTTTTAATGCCAAGTGTTCAAGTGAAATGTTCGGATTTTGCACAACATTCATCATTCGGATTCTAGAAACTAATGCACCACTTGGTCATTGATGAGCGCGAAATTGTTCACTTAAAGAGTGATTCACCTACGGTAAAAGAATGATTTATGTTTCTCGTCCGCTAAATCAGAAATAGCCCTTTTTGCATCTACCAGCAATGTAACTGATATCTCTATATACGGTACTTCAACTCTACGTTTTTGTAATTTGAAAAATGTGTTTCTCTTTGTTACGCAACATTTATAGCATATAATTTAAAACTGTTGCGTCACTTTAATAGTAAAAGTGGCCAATGAGTCATCGCTTTAATAAATGTGTAAATTCAACTATTCCGTTGAATTTACACAATTTCTAAAGAAAGAACGCGTCGTTTCCCCAGTAATTCGCGGTGGGTTTATTGTTTAATGCCAAGATGAATGCCATTTTTTACGAATTCCGAGTGGCATCTATAAATTTTAAACAGAAGCATCGTACGAGGAATGTTATTTTTCTCGCAAATCAAACAAGTCATTAAAAGGTAATCGTCGCAATCGCAAGATGAGAACGACAAAGCAAAAATCCAAATAATCACATGAGGAGAATGTGGCGACGCGCAGAAGGCCAAGGACAGTGAAGGCGAACATTCCTAGTGACAATGTCAGTGAACAATGGGGGATGAGACGAGATTAAATGGAATTGATTTCATTCGGATTACGCAGATTGCACGTGAAACTATAAACGGCACTCGGGCAAAGGGAATCGTCACGCGACATTTATAGCGGCAAGCAACGTCAAATCTAATCCCGATCACATTATATCCGACACGATATAGAGGGTAACGATGTTTTACGTTGCATCTTACAATGTGACGGCGGCTCTATGTATCACGGATTTGATCGGCGACGTCCTACGTACGCGACTGAATGAATTCGGTTAAAGGCACGAATTAAGTTGGTAACGACATCGCACTTTGCTCACTTTACGCGTGATCCGTCGCTAAAATCAATCCTTATTGTATCACGGGGAGATTGACAAGTCCGCGAAGGAGCAACCGATCGATTTGTCCTGACGTATAATTGAAGAAGGCTCGGACTTGTCGAGTGTGACTTGGTAGGACTAATTGGACGTCGCGATATGTGTGTGTGTGTGTGTGTGTGTGTGTGTGTGTGTGTGCGCGCACCTTCCGCACTCGTCGACGGCCGAATAGCCAGAGCCAAGCGGGTATCTCAATTGGAAAATCGTGCAAATATTAAACGATACCCAGTGCTCTCATTCGACGCGTTTGTGGTTCTGTTTACGTCAAAAAATCAAACATCTTCAAGCCGCTATCAGACACGTTACTAATAATAGTAACTTTTCTCGCGGTGGTGTAGAACATTCTTTTCCATTCTTCGAATGCAATTATCGATCTTCCCGACAAATGTCTCGATGCGTCAAGTCTTATTTGAAAATTAACGCATTTTTGAAAACGGATGAAACATTCGAACAATTTGTTTGTACACTTTCACTTTATCATCTCTAAAAGAGAATTATTTATTTCGGTAAAAACTCGAGCGAAGTTTTTGGGAGCCTGTCATACAACATCCGTAAAAATTAAGGAATTTTTATCTTCACTGGAAAAATGTATACATGTTTCTATCATAAAAAAAAAAGGAATACTGTAAAAATATTAAAGCGCCATCTATCATTATAAAAATGAGACGTCTTGAAAAATTTTTGCTTGTAAATAATTTGACGCTTACATTTTTATCTTTCGACTAAATAGTCAGACAGATAGAGGGGATAATTGCGATAAAGAATATGGCATGTATATGTATGTGTGTGTGTGAGATAAAAATATGTAAAATAATAGCACGATTTGAAATTGAAATTACCACTGTTCACTTTGAAAGACCGCTCAACTCGGCATTCCGGCGAATGCATAAATTACCGAGACTCGAATTTTAAATTTGTCAAAACTCAAAAAAGCATAACACAGTTTGCACAGAGGCGATGGCAAACTAACCACAAGTGTGTTGTTGTTGTTGTTATTATTATTATTATTTTTTTTTTTTCAAATTAATTACTAACCACAGTCATTTACCTGGCCAGAAACCTGCACTTTAATTGCATATTTCTCAAGGCCTTTCGACTAGAATGAAGTCCGATTAATATTAATTTCCTCGATTGCAGTGACGAGAGGGAACTGCGTCTTGGGAGATCCCGATCCCGACTAGAACAGAAAACACGAGACTCGATCAGAGTCGTGGACGTTAGGTGCGGTAGGAGACCGCGGACCGGTTGGTACGGCCGCGGTCCACGTTAGACTGATCGCGCCTTTTTTTTACAGAAGCAAATATATAACGTTCTCTTGCAAAATATAAACAAGAGCACCGCTACTCTATTATACACGCGAAACTCTATACCTATTGACGGTCTTCCGAAGGTTTGGGCGAAAATCAATTGTCATTTTCGAAAAATTGACGCTTTTTCTTTATATTGCTCCTTGAAAAAATCGACGTCATTAAAGATGAAAGATTTATGTATCTGGAAATATATATAGTTTTCGATAATGCCAGACGAAGATAGGTTGCGATGTGAATTAAAAGGGAACAATCGTCAAATGAGATTAAAGTCGACAGGAATGTGGAAGCTTGACCGGAAGCCGCTAGTCACAGCACTGAGACCGTTCACTTTTAAGAGATGATAATCGAGTTTTTAACAGATTTCGCAGTGTGCATGAAATTTAAAAAAAATAACCTTCGTCGATTACAAATTGTAACGAAACATTTCGTTAATGAACTAGTGAAATGTCACATTTGAGTCACAATTGTAACATATGACATCAAATTTGTATAGTAACAGTTTTATATTTTAAACAAACGAAAAAAGACTAATTCAAATTGTCGCATTTGTAAAAATCACTTTTACAAATTACCATTTTAATCGGTTGCCATTATACTTAGGTAAATACTCTTAAAAACTGTCAACGAAGCAGTTAAAATCTTCTCTGATTCCTGGACATTAAAAGAGTTTTTTTTAACCCTTTCAACCTTCAACTGCACTGAAATTGTACATCTACTTCGACGTTTATTTTTTATATGAATCAAATTTTAAAAAATCGAGAGTACCATGAAATGAAGTTTTTCAATTGTTTTTTTTTTTTTGTAAAAATATTTTAAAAATTCGATTTTTCGACGTCATTTTTTTTCGTGTTTATTATTTCTATCGACTTCAAATGTCTCGTAAATATATATTCGTTATGTCCCCTAAAGGAATCGGCCGTACAACATGTTTTTTTTTTTAATTATTTTGTCTTATTACACAAATGGTGACGAAATTTTTCAAAATCGCACGAAATCGGTTGGACCGGATACAAAAGTAAGTCTATTGGCGCGAAAGTTATTTTTCGCGCGTTTTCAAGAGTCGCTGCTTATGAAACTGAGGTTAGTTTTGTTAAATTCAAAATGGCGGATCCAATACGGCGGACGAAAAATATTCAATTTTTTCGAGTCATTTTTTGTATACGTACGTTTTGTAACCGATCAAAAAAAATTTCTGCGATTTCGAAATTTTTTTGTTTTCTTTTTCTTTCATTTTTAACTCCTTTTATTTTATTTACAATCTGTCTCTTTTTGAGACAATAAGTAAATTATTTTACTGTACAATTACGTGTTTCATTAGAAATACTCCAGCGAGTAATCTAATGTTTTGTTACATGTTTAATATTTAATTTATAAGGAAAACGAGAAACAAAAGTAAAAAATAAAAATAATTTGAAAATAGTTATATTGAGACTAATTTTGGCACTATATTTGTTCTAATCTTGTACAAGTTTATGTTTCTTGAGCCTGGTACTATTGATTGACGTTCTTAGTAGATTACGTATGAGTTGATTTGGATGATTTTGAATTCCATTTGTGTATTTTTTATAACAATTTTTGATTTCTTCTTTAAAAGATGGTATTTGTAAATCATTATGAATGATTTCATTAGTTACGAACCACGGAGCATTGACGATGTTACGTAGAACCTTGGATTGAAATCTTTCCAAAATTTCTACATTTGAATTTGAGGTGCATATATATATATATATATATAGTTGAATGCCGTACGTCCAGATTGGAAATTGGATATATATAATTTTAATAACATTACTCTTTTGTTTGCCACATTCTTAAAGATATTTCGTTAATTATGTTGTCGATTTTTATTGGTTGTGTAATACAATGAAATGTAATTGAAAATAGTAATAATTATTATTAATAACAAAAAACATAAAATAAAATACATATTTAGTAGCTTTGTATATAAATATTGTTGAATATGTAATTATTGAAATTTATAGTATCCTTATTAAAACAAAATCAATTTAATATTGGACCTCTTCTAAATTTATTATCAATTAATTTGCATTAATAAATTTTTTTAACGGAGTTCTTATGCCGTGTGCTTTCTGAACGTTGAGGATACTCTTGCAACATTGATTTCTAAAATAAAATTCATTCTCTTTTCCTTCTCTTTCAAATTTCATCCTTTTTAAAATGAATTTAACGAATTTTGCAAAAATATATTTTTTTTGTCGTGTGAATGATGGCATTAGTCTGTAATTGTACAGTCAAAAATAATAAGAATAAATAATACTTAAATTCGCGTGCATAAATTTTGAAGATGCCAAAACTACATTTTAAAAAGTTACCGACGACTATATTCACAAAAGCGCATTGACAAAATTCCATTTAAAAATCACGTAGGTGTGCTCGTAAATGTGAGTCTCGCGTAAGATGACAATTTACTTAAAAAATGAGTCAGAAACCTTGTGCGAAAGAAAGACGAAGATTACGAAATGAAATGAATAATGGAATTTTAATTAATCGACGTTTATACAGAATTTTCAACTAATTTTCGACCCACCGTAGGACGAACGAAGTATTGAATTTGGTCACGCTGGCAAAAAAAAAACATTACCATCTATTATTTCATCAAATGTCCACGTTTCAAACCATAAGGAACCCAGAAATCGAATAAACAATTTTCCGGATAATTGTGTACGTACGTACGGACATGTGTGACATTGCACGATAAATCACGAACTAACCAAAAGAATTTCTTCTATATAACCTGTTTTTGTCCATACTAGTTTTAATTTGCGAAACTGCTGCAAGCGCCTTTATTGCTATTATATACTACAAATCGCGTCGACTTAAAAAAAAAAAACACAATTTTTGTCAATAATATTTAATAATTAATTATTAAATAATTATTACTTTGCAAAATACTGCTTTATACATCAAAAACGATAGATACATTATATTTCTGTGTAAAATTGTCTCCTCATTTTTCGACTAACAATTAAACCGCACTCTTTCTCAATACTTTTCAATCTTTAGCGACTAAAAATTATTTTTAATCGTTTTTTTTTTTTTTTTCATCCAAACAAACAAAAAAATTGTTAGTACAAGACATAAAAGTTTAAGAAAAATGTACTTTTATGAAAAAGTGCGACTCGTGTTTCACTCGAAAACAATCAATATTTCAATAATTGAAGTTTTGAATATCGCCGGAAGTTCACGATTTTAACTTTGTTATTAGAACCTGCAAACGGAAACCATTTCCGTCGCTATTCAACAAAGAGATTCGCACGGTTTTATACTGAAACGATTTTTAAATCGAATCCAACGATATGTTCACAAGATTAGAAGTGTACATATATGAGAAAAGATTGTAATATTTATTTACGTTTTTCGTTATCAATGCATGTATTGTGAATTTCATAAATATATTATTAAAATTATTACAAAAGTATACGCTTATCATTATGTTGACAGATATTATATATCCAATAAATAATCTTTCCTTTACATCAGTATGTAATTTCAAACAAGATAGCAACATATAATTTCTACCAATTAATAATGTTATTCGGAAATGAAGACCGAACCGAAATGGCCAAACCAAAAAGTCCAAAGCCAATTCAAGTCCAAAAAGAATAAAATTATAATAGTTTCGAACTTTTAGTATGATAGTTTTTTATTTTGTGGTTTGGCCTTTTTGTACTGCTTGGTAAAAAGTCCAAGCCGAAAGTTATTTACGTATGAAAACTAGAAGAATTATTTTTGAAAAGAAATTACCAAAATTGTAATCATTATGATCGACTGTACAATGGCTTTAAAAGATACTTGAAAATAATTAAGAAAATTCGTACAAAAATAACCATATGTCTCTCTTGGACATTTCAGTCAGAACATTTTACAATTTGACTTTTTGTCCTACAGCCATAAATAACATTTAATTATGTATATAATTATGGAAAGATATTTTGATATCTTCATTTGACGCATTTCTTCTATAATAATCATAATAACATTGCAATGTTTATGCACATCGAAATGGTGAAAGTTTATAGCCAATTAAATGCAAATTTCCTACATGCGGATGATTTACTATCGCTGTATTTTGAATAAATAGCAAAAAGAAAAAAAAACTTGTATATTAATTGGGTTACTATATGACGGACAAATAAAATCAAATAGAAATAAACAAATGACACGAAGGGTTGCGTACAATCTGAACCAAAATGAACCCTTAGTTAATTCTTTCTATTTTTATTTTCTATAAAACCCGTCATCAAAAAGAACATCATTTAATAATTCGAATGGCACGTGGAACACAACGAAATAAAATAAAAGGACGATTTAAATGCAAATTTCAATTCAAAATGTATCTCTCTTCCAATAAGAATTCGTACTTCAACCCACGTGAGGAGATTAGCTTCGGCTAATAAATTATTTGCCGATGAAAAATAAATATTTAAATTGAAAAACCGTATAAAAAGATGACGAAATATTTACAATTTGGTTGTTTGCGCAGAGTGAACTTCAAAAATGTATATATGCACATTTAATAGTGTAAAATTTTAATGAATATTTTCTTTCCTTTCTTCTTTCACATTTTATACATATAGTGACGGTGTTTCTTTGTTTTAAGTATCCTCGCTATAATTTTTACCCTCCATTTTGAAGTTCAACACTATGTCAAAGTGATCAAAGTTAATTTGACTTGAACGACGAATACTTTGCAAACAATGATTGGCAAAGTACTTTTATTGTTAAAATTTCAGAAATCAATTCAAGATAAAGAACATGCATTTTCACCGGTATTTTTAGGATCGCTTATGATATATGTATATATAATTACCCTCCAAAGCCCAAATTTTGAAAAAAAAAAGTTTCAATCCTGTTTTATTTATGCTTTTCCAGTTTTTAGGTTAGGTCGGTAACTGTTCTACTTTTTCCCCCCCCCCCCCCCCCCCTCAAAAGAAAGTTAAAGCACTTGAAATTCGCATTTTCAATCTTGCGAATTCTCGCCTAAAACTAAACCGATTTAGTTGAAATTAGAAAAAAGTAAAAAAAAAAAAAAAAAAAAACAAAGCGTAAAAGCCTCCTAAAACTGATTAGGTCTTGAAAATATATCTGGTTTCTGTTTCATTTGAATATTTTAGGTTAGGAATTGACGTTATCGACCGAGCCGCTTTAGCAGCCCCTTAAGGTGGTTCTAAAGTAGAACAGTTACCGACAGAGCTTTTCAACAATAAAAATATAAATCAAAAAAGATTAAAACTTTTTTCCAAAGTTTGGGCTCTGGAAGGGTGATTCTACGTAACGTATACAACCACCAAAAAAATTACAGCAAAAATCATTCAAAATTAAATGAGAACTTTTGGAAA